>JAJOZX010003576.1:102500-107500 GCA_023014485.1 Bathynomus jamesi | reverse complement strand
CCCCAAAAATATAGCTTCCTTCATAGGTGTATGAGGCGGGATGGTCTGGGGGGCTACCGCCCCCCCCCCCCCCAAGGACTACGGAATTTTGAACATTTTCAGGGCAGATTTTTCCTGACATTCCTTTGTTTTTTGTTTTTTTACTTGTTGAGGTGAATTAATTACTTGTTACTATACTTGTAGTTAATAATTAAAACGTTAGTTGAGGACTTACTGAATTCTATATCAACTGCAATGCCGTAGTTTTGCTTGTCGTTTAGAAATGTTGTAGCAAAATTTTATCTCATTTTTGTAAATTGTAATGTTTTTTATATCAAAAAGGCTTTAATATACGTTACTCACTCTCTAACCTTTGTGTTATTTTATGCTACACATAGTGCTTATGCGGAAATCAGGGAACCCTGAAAATTTTTAGGGCAAATTTTTTCCGCCCTCCCCTCAGTAAAGTGCCATCCCATACGCCTATGGCTTCCCTTACCAGCTATCTGCAAAGCAGATAGGATCCAGCTTTGGGACACGATCTAGGGGTTCCTAGAGGTTCCTCTCCCAAAGCTGGATCCTATCTGCTTTGCAGATAGCTGGTGAGGGAAGCTATATTTTTGGGGCCTCTTTGCGAGTGACCCGTTGCCCACGTCGGGCTAACATCATGAAAAAGAAAAAACTATAGTGTTTGTCATTTACCATTATTTATTCGGACTATAATGGATTTAATTTTACCCAGACGTGTTCCTTGTTTCATGCACGGTCTGTATTCATCATATATATATATATATACAACACACAACAACCTAACGGAAATTCCTAATGGTTCATCCGTGTATAGGAATTGTTCGTCTTGCGACATAGAATTTTTCATTTAAGAAACACGAAGTATAAAAGAAGAAGAAAAAAGAATAGGAAGTAATGTTGAGAGACTTCAGTGACATTGAGAAGGTATTGCACATCTCGCATTCTAAAGTGATACGTAACAAATTAATAAAGAAAAAAAAATAACAGAATTTTTCAAACAGGAAATTTTTCCAAACTCTTATTACAGCCTCATCCGTAAGCCTGATTTCTCAAATTTTAACATACCGTCGATATCGTACCTTGACTAATATAGCGTAATTCGCTTTATCTTCCGGCGTCGATCCATCCCTCGAACCCGGGTACTCCCAGTCTAAGTCTAACCCATCGAAGTTGTACCGTCGAAGATGCTTAATTACTGATAGGGTGAAATTATCCCGGTACTCATCGAAGGACACCAGTTCGCTGAATCTGGCTGAGCCTTCGTTCCAGCCCCCGATGGCAAGAAGCGTCTTCATACCTTTGTTGTACTGCTTCAGGCCGTTGAATTGGGCATATCCACCTGGGGGTGGAGGAATGAAAAGCAAAAGTTAAAGAAACAGGAATCAATGTTAAATGAAACTCAAAAAGAGTTAGACAAACACGTGAAAAGGAGTTTTAAAAATTAGTCCAAAGAGTAGATAAATTTTGTTAAAAGAATTTAATTAAGAATTTCGAAATTCGAAGGAGTTAAAGTCAATGGTTAAATCAAGTTAAAAGTGTGTTAAAAATGCTATTAGAGAAAGCGGAATTAGAGAAAACACGAAACTCATCATGAAATAACTCAAATCGTGTCAGGTGTGAAGAAATACCGAACTATAAAAATATTAGTTCTTAGTTTTTGTTCCCATATATATATATATACGAGAGAGAGAGAGAGAGAGAGGTAGGTTTTCAGGCCAGTAGCCAGCGGGGGCTCGGGTGGGGGGGTCGAACGACCCCCCCCATTGACAGGAAAGGTCCACTTTTGTAACCATAGTTATAACTTATGATGTGATATTATAATATATAACATCATTTAGTAAATAAACGCTTGCATTTTTTTGTATTTTTGTTTTTTAAACTTCACAAACTACTCTAAACCCCCTGCGCAGTGACTAGGTCGTTCCACCAAAAGGTCCGCCTTTCTACAATTTCGAACCCCCCCCTCTTGGGAAAGCCTGGCTACGGGGCTGGTGTGTGTGTGTGTTAAGTTATGTTTGAGCTTGCATTAAAGTATTTTTAAAGCTAAGTAAGAACAAGTTTCAGATCCATATTTCACTGAAAAAGATTCTCGTCATCACTATTGATTGCATGACATTCTCATTTCTCAGAAATGCGATAATTTAAAACTGAAATTGCTCTGCATGAAGTCGAAGTTGCTAATTTTCTTTTCTAAATAATTCAAATGTGTGTCAAATACCCGTTCTATCTCCAAATGTAAAATGAAAAATATGACCGTTTTAGCTCTGTTTAAAATACTAAACACTCGTACTTAATTATAGATTTGTTTGTTAATATGAAGTAAGTGAAAAATCAAAAAATTGCATCGGATGTTAAAATTCTCATAAATTATTTTCCCCCCTGCCTCAGAACCATTCCAGATGGAATGAGGAGAGTTATACTCCCGTAAGTGACTGATCTTACTTAGCCTATTCTACGGGGTACGTGTCAATAAATGCCCTCATGGGAATCTGGTTACATGCACGTTCGAAATAGGAAGTCTGAAGGACATTTGTAGACAAAAAGCATCATGTCCACAACTTTGCATCAGTTTTTACCTAAAATAAACACCACTTGAATTAAAATGCTTTATTGGACTTTTACACGTTACAAAATAGCTCCGCAATTCGTACGTCATTTTCAATACGTCAAAAAAATACTTCATATGCTTGAGCTTTTGAGAGACTCTTAACGAAAAGTGGAAGGAAAACATCCCTCGTGACAACAAAATAAAAAATTGTCCTTCTTGCATAGACACACCCTTTGAATATCAACCAATCACAACCTATAATTTCTATGACGTAAGAAGGCTACTTGCTAGTCGTCTGGCCTTGTATAAAACGTCTTAATTGTTAAAAAATTGTGCTGTAAAGTACAGACTGTGGCATGGCTTCTGGAATACACTTTTACCTATTCATTTTCAATTATATTAACACGTATTCACGAAGTGCAATTACTCTATGATAGTTAAACGACTAACGATGAAACTTAACATTTAAAAGGAAGCATTACAGTCGGTTTAACTGGCAATCAACTCAAATGACTTCAAACAATGGTTGGCATTTTTAGACGTGAAACAATGTAAATAATGAACTTTTCATACGGTTTCAATACTTCTTTCGTTGCTCGCATAGATAATACGACCTTCTTAACAGAATCTACAGTAATAAATGGAGAAAGATATTATAAAATATCATATAAAAACATTAACAAGTTCCATAAATGAGTGTACGAATGAACAGTGGTTTTGCGATGTTCTTATGATAACATGCGGGTTTTTGGGTTTTTTCTTTTTTTAATGAAGAATAAAATATTTATAAGTTTAATTTAATAATAATGTTTGGGGTGTTTTATCGCCTTCCTAACGGCTTAGAAGCTCATGTCATAGAGGGGACCTACCGCTTTACGTGAGATCTGAACCATCTAAAGATCGCTACATCATCTGAACGCAGAGGATGGTCAGTGGTCACTAATTCAACGACTGAAGGACCTGACGTCATTTAGCCTCGCTGATCTAACAGGAAGCGGTGTTGCCGCGTTGCGTCGACTTAACCCTACACTATAAGCAGGAAGGTTCGTAAAGCCTTCAAATGGAAATGCCTAACTGGCCTTTTTGTAACTTTAAGGTTCAAAGTAATAAACGATTCCTAACAGTGACAGTTTAGGTTTCCTTTTTGGTGTAACTTTTTGGTATATAAGGCCAAGGGTCAAGGATAGTAAAGAGAGGCAGTAAGTTACCAGTTAGTGACTATGCGGTCCCCAATTTGAAACCTAATTCTGAGAGGAACCGTTTCTTAGGGAGCTAAATGGCTTAAAATTTTCGTGTCCAAAAGAATTTTACTGCTTAGAGTGCATATGTGTAACATATACTGAATAATATAATGTATATTGCAGGGATGAGCACATTCAGAAGGGAAATTATGGTCTCTGGGTTAGTTGAAGAATGATACAATAACATTGTTATACATTGTATATAGATGTTAAAACTACAAAATATGCATATCTATCTATCTGTATCTATCTGTATCTATCTGTCTATCCGTCTATATATATATATAGTGGAAATTAGTAGTGAAACAGTGGAGAGTAGAAAAGGAAGAATGTGATGTGTTCCCAAATTAAAGTCTGGAGAGGGAACATCCGCAACCCTGAAGGAAAATAGTTTTGTTGTGAGAGGACCAAGACTGTTTAACCAGCTGCCCAAGGAACTAAGGAACACGAGTGGTGTAGCGGTAGATATCTTCAAAAGAAGACTAGACGCCTGGCTCAGAACAATTCTAGATGAGCGGGCGTACCTGGCTATGTGGGGTGGAGAGCACAAGAAACCAACTCTCTACTTCACCAGGCGCTAACTCGAGAAGAGGGGCAACAAGCTTGACCTTCGTGAAATGAGGAAACATTGCAGGGAACATTTGAAAGGTTGAAAGAAAAGGTGTGTGTGTGTGTGTATATATATATATAACCTTTGGTTAACCTTTGGTTAGCTTCCGCCCGAATTGTTCATTCTGACGAAGGTCAAGCTTTTCACTCCACCTTAGACCTACAGTTTAACGTGGAATCCGAACCACGCCCCATCAGCAGCCCAGCGTCTTAACCACCTAGGGTACCCATTTATCTACCAACCACTTTCTTTATTGTATGGAAGGATGAACAGCTGGGTTTTGCTGCGCGCCGGCTGCCGTCGGTCTCGAACCCGGGGCAGATGGATTCGTAGTCAGCGACGCTAACCACTACACCACCGAGGCGCATATATATATATATATATACAGTATATATATATATATATATATAATATATATCTCAGTGAGTAACACCGTTTTCCGATAAGCGAAGTGGAAACATCGAGGTCGGGCATCCGAATCTCAATGATGCTGGTAAATAATAGAGAAGTTAGAGCAATTGGCCCCCTTGGGGCCAATTGGGGCATTGGGGCATTGGTTTCTGCGAGTATGTAGAAGAATTACGGCATTTGG
>JAJOZX010003576.1:0-100000 GCA_023014485.1 Bathynomus jamesi | reverse complement strand
GACAATTTTGGCACAAAATTTTAATAAATGCTTTAATTAATTATGAAAATTGAGTTTGATTAAATAAAACAAAAAAAAATAATAAAGATTAAAAATAAAAAATATTCCAAAATGGAACGCTTGAATTACATTCTCTAGAATCAATTAACAAACGAGAGAGAGAGAGAGAGAGAGAGAGAGAGAGGAGAAGAGAGAGAGAGAAGAGAGAACCCCAATGAACTTCATCGAAACAAGAATAAGTAAATAGAATTATCCTCAAAATGGAATCCCAGTAGAAAGTCAGTGGCTAAAATGGAAAATTTTCATCTATAATACAAATATATACAAAATGGTACATAATGAAATGAACCTAAAATGGAGAGTCACGCTATTAGACATGTTATTTTTTTACATAAATTATTTCTTAATTCTTTTTTTAGTGTAACTCGTTTTATCACGAATACTTTTACTAAGTTTGGTCTTTATTACTTTTAAATATAAATTTGGCGTTTCATAATAATAATAATATTAATAATAAACGTAATTAATACCTCATAAAAGATAAAAAAAACAAATTTAAAGTATACAACATTCTACGTTTAATGAATAAATTACTTCCTGTAGAATGTGCGCCTAAATGCTTGGAATTGGCGAGAATGCGACTCTTCACTACCACCTCAAAACAAAACTTTCTCTTCCGCGAGGATGATCGCTATCGGATCTGTTTCCTATCCAATCGTATGTTACTTCGGGCGAATGAGAAAGATTTCCTTTCTCGGTTGAACGAGCTACTGACACACTTTCAAAAGGATAGTATCTAAGTACATAAAAATATAATAACTTATATTAACGCAAAAAACGGTAGCTAGATCAATAAATATAAATATATGTATATTTACAAATAAATCATCAGCGCTAAGAATATTCGCTTCGCGTTAATGAAATTACCAGAAATAGCTACAGGGAAAAGGGTAATTTATAATGTCCAAACGTTTTCAGGTTTACAGTTACCGTAACACATCATCAAAGTCATTTATAATGTATAAAAAGAAATGAACTTGAAAAACTTGGTTACTACATATTATTTTCATTTCCTTCGTGGCTATTTTTACTATATACAGAGTGCTTATAAAGTCTTAATCTGTTTCGTTGAGTTTTCTTTACGCCGCAAATTTATCATAGGCGTATATTTAGTATATTCCTGATGGTGTACTCCCATTTCTTATTAGATATACTCAATGAGGACATATCAAAAGTGTAAATGCTGACATATTGAGAGAAATGACGTTACCCTTCGTCTCCGTAGATTGTCGTACGAACAGGTGCGGGAGAGATCTGCACGGAAATTTAGAAAATCTGGTCCAATATATGTCAACATCTGTCTGCTGATGAACAAGTTCCTTAGGGCCGGGTTTGGTGAAGATGAAGAACGTTTCGGACGGCTGGGCTTATCCAAGTAAAAACTCGCATTGTCACTGAAGCTTTTGAACGCAACCCAACAGTGTCCGTATGATATGCCTCACCTGAAACGAACACGCCACCTTCCACACTACATAAGATCCTGCGATTTCGACTCAAGGACTGCACCTACCACATTCAGGTCGACACCACCTGGATGAGGAGGATTACGCAGCACGAGCCTCCATGTGTCACGACTTTCTTGAGGCTATGGAAAATGAAGATCTGCTGGAGGGTATCCTTTTCAGCGACGAGATTACCTTCCACCTCTGTGGTAAAGCGAACAGACATAACTGTCGCATATGGGCAACGAGTAGCTACTACACTGCAGGAATGGAAACGAGACGTCGACAGTGAGTGTTTGACCAGAGATAAAGAAAAGAAAGGTATACGGACCATTCATGTTTTATATATGGGTGAGAATTATCTAGACACGCTGCAGCAGTGTTTGGAACCACAACTTGTGTGATGACCTTTCGACGTTACTACCTCAACAAGTGCTTTCCTGGACGGTGGATAGGCAGAGACTGGAACCGAACATGAGCACCACGATTGCCTGTTCTAGTACTGCTTTACTTTTTTGTGTGAAGATTCATCATAGTAAAAGCGTACAGAGGGGAAGTTCGGAACCCGCAGTATCTGCGAAGTCACATCAACGCCGCGGTTAATTGTATAACACCGAAAATGTTGCAAAGAGCGTGTAGGACTATTACTAACTGATGGGATCAGTGTCTGGATAGTGGGGATATACAGATACGTTGAAATGAACTAATGATACATTACAATATGAATAATTTTTGCGATCTGGGAAAAAGTAGACTCCATCACCCGCAAATCTGTCATTCTTTCGCTAATTTTGAAAAATACAATTATGGACAAAGACGCCATTACACCATCGTTTACAATATGCAAAAACCTACAGTATACTAAAAAAACAAAAAAAATGAAAAAAAGATAATGCAAATTTGCCATGCAAAATCGCTTCCAAATAGTTAAAATGAAACCTACATTTCAAAATCTTTAGACAGTCAGAGAAGATGGAATTGATTCCATTCCGGTAACAACACTTAATTCCATACAAAAAAACTCATTTAGAAAGGTTACACCACGCTGTCTAAAGTCAAATCTGTCACTAAATAAAGGTCTCATTTCTAGAAGAATAAGGGGTACAGACTCCCCATGCCTAACATGCTGAAAATCTGTGAAACTTTATCGCTGATAAGGAGATTAAAAAATAAAGAAATCATAAAAGTTGAGAGAATACAAAAGAAAGGCGTTCACAGTACGTACACGTGAGTAAATCAAATATCTTTTTATAGAACAATTGAGAATTAAAATGTGAAACCAAAGAGATAGTATTTTTAAAAAGCAAAATATAGACCCAGAAACAATACGACAGTTCCGCAACATATCAAGAATACAAGCAACAAAAATAAATCTTGAGTTTCAGACACCTAAAATCCACTTCTGAAACACAAAAGAATAGGTAGAAAAGTTTATTCTAAATCGGATAAAGGGATTGCTGAGGAAGATCCGCAGTAAACAATCCAAACTGCTCGTTCTAGCTCTTATATTTACAAGTAGCAACCTCATCATTAACATCCAGAAAACACCCTCTGCAATATCAGACCACGGTATGGTACAAATGACGACCAATCGCTTCACAAAACTGACTGAAAAGTAAAACACAAAAGATGGAGTACGTGATCATTTACACTTTTTCCCATGAAAATAAATTGCGCGAACCTCTCAATCAAATATGGCTTCATGCGAATATAGAATCCAACTTCTATTTAAAAAATGCTTTGTTCTTTCGAAGGAAAAGTATCGAAAATATTAGAAATAATGTACCGGAAAAACACAATACAAGAAAACTAAATTCTAACGGGTAAAATGAACACTGAGAAAAAGGAGGAGAATAGCCACGAAACTCGGCAATTAAACGGAGGTGCGTTAACCGAACGTCTAAAACTTTTCTAAAAATATTTGGTAAACTACGATTGTTTAGAGAGAAATGAATAACTGTGAAACACCACAGCAAAAAAAAAAAAAAAATACTGTCAGAGAAAATCTACTGAACCTGATATATAAAAAAGTGAAACGTACGTAATCGTAGTACAGGAAAAAGTAGTTGAAGTCACTGAAATCAGTTCAAAATATTTTTTCTGTTTTGCCAAAAGCAAGACAAATAACCGAGCTACCATCACACCTGAACCCGGAAAATAAAAACTAACTCATTAACAGATGGGTCAAAACAAATCTTCGAGCTATTAAAGAAACAATAGGAGTGAAGTATAATCTACAGTACGGTGACATCACCGTCTCATAAAAATACCTGAGTACATTTGGAATCATAATAAGAATTGAACGGAAACCTAACATAGCTTCAGATCAGGAAGATTTCGGTCATTTATTAAAATTAAGAAAACGCAATGACCGTTTGCTAAATGCTAACGAAGTTCGGGCTATATATAATGCAGTATAGAATTCCTTCAATATGTTTGATAAATGAGCTCACAGAACTATAACATAAATTGAATAACGAATGTAACAGCAAAGAAGGACTATGGATGAATAATTTATTTTATAAAAGAATGCGGAGGTATACATATATTGATTTTGCCGAAAAAAAAAATTGGCGCAAGCGTCAATTGGTCTCGACAATTTTTTTTTTAAAGTTCGTTTTTAGCTAATTTAAACTAGCCTCACCTAGCGTGCTGTAAAAAAACACTGACCAAGCCTATAATTTACGCTAACCTAGCCAAACGTAACGACCTGGGGAGAAATTGAAAATTTGAAGCGCCTGGCTCTGTTATTACAGATTTTTTTTTTAAACTGAAGGAAATTCTTCATGAGAATAAGAAGGTCGTATAATTTCGTGACACAAAGAACAGCACAACTTCCGTCCATCCTACTGTTAACAGACAATGCTTATGAAATAATAAACAGCTTTTGTTACAAAACTCTAGACGACATCGGAACCCTACAAACGGATACTGGAAACGTAAAATGACCAAATGAAAACAATATGAAATTCCACTGATTAAGTTCGTTCCAATTTCTCAAAATATGTGAAAACACTGAAAACATCTGGCAAGAAATAAGAACAAATACAACAACATATTGAGGAATTAGGAATGATAAGGACGGATGATAAGCTAAAAATAATATACCAAATCATATGTTTAGAACTTTCAAAAGGAACCATAAACACGTAATGATTTTCCTATTGAACATCTTGATAATATGGAAGCTCCATAAGGTTCCATGCAAACGAGTAGATCAATATAAATAACATGTAGTTTAGTTAGAATTAGGACACAGCCTCGCACAGGTACTGTATACATCCAAAATACTCGAACAGAAAGATTTAAAGCCTTCTAAAATTCTGTACTCATTGGAGAGAAGAAAAGAGACACGCTTACCAATCTACGTACATGATAAACAATTGAGAGATGAACTTGTACTTCGTCTCAATGAAGCAAACCCCACAACTACTCAAACAACAGAAAAGAACGGAAAAGGCTCGAAGAGGGTGTATAATATCTCAAAACAACCTGAAGCTATCATAAACAAAGAAAAAGCTCAACTGTACATTGAGGGACGGTAGTTCTGTTGTCATGCGAGGCCAAGGTTCTTTAATCGGATGCCAGAGGAAGAAAAAATATAACCAATGTCTCTAATACAGAGTGCACCAAAAGTTACGTTCACGTTTAAATTAAAATATTTAGAACTTCTTGACTTAAATCTATAACAACTAGTTCGGCCTTATTTTAAAACTTCATATTTACTCTTTCGATATATATATATATATATATATAATATATATTATATATATATATATATATATATGACCATATGACCATAAGGAACTTTCGATTCTGTACAAGTGAAGCTAAAGATACTCTCTTTCGTACTTTCTGCAGTAATATATACGGACAGCAACTGTGGGTGAATTATAAAAAAGGTTCTGGCAGAACTCTAAATTTGCTGTACAACGGGTCTTTTAGACTCTTACATAAATTACCCCCGAGATGCTCAGCTTCGCAAATGTTTGCTACCCGCAATGTCCCGAGCTTCCCGGAGGTAACAAGACGTGCTCAACACAGTCTAATGCAAAGAATTAAAAATCAACCAACCCGATCATCCAAGCTATCCATGAGTCCTGCCATTTATCTTCTAAGGCTATGGACTTCTTGGTACGAAAACGTCTGTCTGTACCTCCACTTAACTTCGACAGTGCAGTATTATTTCTAATCAATTGTATATATTTCTATCCTTAGTATATGAACTGTCATTGTATTAATAATATTTGTCATATGGACTATAATCTGCCAATAAACCTTTTCATTTTCATTTTCAAATATACACTCTAATAATAATAATAATAATAATAATAATAATAATAATAATAATAATAATAATAATAATAGGTACTGTAATAATTTTACTCACGAGCAGACGAATTGACCACCAAAATGGCAGTCATAATGAAGAGAAACCGCATCTGAAAAGAAGAAAAGATAAATTAATATATACAGTATATATATATATATATATATATATATATATATATATATATATATATATATATATATATATACTTCCCCATCATGGCGCCCTTTCAAGGTCAGTCGCATTGCATTGTTGCATTTATTTGGGTATGCAGTTGGGTGACCTTGGAATTAAGGTGGGGCATTAAGATGGTACCAATTAACGGTTTCCACTGGTGGGTACAGGGGGAATAGGGAAATAATGGGCAATGGGTTGTAGAGTTAATATTTATTTCAACTTCCTGGGAACATCCTAACATGTAACGAGAATAATGTGAAATAGTCGTGTGTGTGTGTGTGTGTATATATATATAATATATATTGTGTGTGTGTGTGTGTGTGTGTGTGTGTGTCTGTATTGGCTCGATTCATGAAGCGAGTTCATGATTCAAACTTTAATTACGCATGAATAAACGTCATTGAAACAGTAAGTTAATAAGTATTATATTAATGTTATTTTCAATTTAACATCATACTATATATTTCTGCCCTATGTAGGAGAATTACAACTTCTGACTATCGTGGCTCCGTAGTGTAGTGGTTAGCACGTCTGACCGGCAATCGGAAGATCCTGGGTTCGATTCCCGGGCGGGTGCCTTATTTTTCATTTGTTTGTTATTTCTCTTCCTCGTGTGCAGAATACTCCTCTATACTTTCGTCGTTTCTATACGTTAATATACTGCGCGGTCATTGCAGTTAAATGTATATATATATATATATATATATATATGCATATATATATATATATATATAAGCATTAAAATTTACTATCGTTTTGCATTCATTTGAGTTTGTGTTGGAAATGTTTGTTCCGCGTGAGTTGATCTCTCATTGACGCATGTCTCTGAACATTCAGGATCCCTTCACGTCCGCACAAACGCTCTCTTCGTCTTCGTGAAGAAAAAAAAACGCGTCACACATACACACACACACACACACACACACACATCATCTGAAAGCGCATTTGTACGTGCATTATACAGTTAGGCCGGCCGCATACAGGATCGTCTTGCGACTCACGACTGACGACTTGGGTTGTGATGACTCAAATCGCGTGTGGTTTTTACATTGACAGAATGGGAGCCCCGCACACCGCAGCGACCGAGACGCGATTCCCAGAATTGGCCTTATGGCCAAAAGTTTCGCATCACCCTAGAATTTTTTTGGAATTCGATATATATATATATACTGTAGGTATTAACCTAAATTATCTGTATGAACGTCAATGAAGTATTTCTGAGAAGTGAAAATGTAGGAACACTTTTCAGGATTTGTGAACTTTTCTCAAATAGATTTTGTTTAATTTAAAATAAATGATTTTACATTTAATACGTCGTATAATTTTCTATTTTGAGAAATATTTTTTATAAATATAATAAAAGTACAAAATATCGTAGAAATTAGCGCGTGATTGGAACATCATTGCTCAAAAACGGCCGGTTTCAGCTGACTTTAATGAGGCAACATTTTGCAAAACGTTTGGCCATAGCTGTACAAACGTAAGAAGAAACAGGCAGTGAATGAAGAAGAAAAACTTAAGCAGAGAGAAAACTCGAGAGATAAAGCGAGATAAAGAAAATTAAAGTAAGGAAAAAATTGCTTTATTAATATTAGACCAAGAAAATTTACTGTTTGACATGTACATATAAATATTATGCATACTTGGATGCATGACTTAACACGCGCGAGAGAGAGAGGGAGAGAGTTACAAGGAGTTACAAGGAAAAGAAGTACCTCAAAAGGCCTTGCGGCCCATACCGAGGAGGTATCTTTGTATATATCAATGAATTCGTTCATTTAATGTGCATTCATGTACACCAAATTAGCTTTTGAGAAACTACATAAAACCTAAGTTCATTAACTTTGTGTCGGTTAAAAGATTGTCTTGAAATAAATCTGGATAGTTTCGAAACGTTTTCCATTTTGTCTAAGCAACAAAAGAAGTAAATATAAAAATATAAAAACCGTTTCTAAATTATGGGAAAAAAGAAAACGTTTCACGAATGAGTGAACTAACTGCAGCAAACAACAGTTCATATAACAGTTTACAAATAAAAGTTGGTACTTTAATTATAATATGAGATACAGTTATGTTTAGTAAGGGAGAGAGAGAGAGAGAGAGAAAGAGAGAGAGAGAGAGAGAGAGAGAGAGAGAGAGAGAGAGAGAGAGAGAGAGAGAGAGAGTTATTAAATTTCATCATGGCACAGAATATACATGATGTTGCAGACAAAATAGCAAACCAGTCAATTACAGCTTTTTTGCGAGTGTCTCATGAAGGGTTACGCCACTTTCTGGCACAAAGGCATTAATGAGTTTTTATATCATGACACGGACAAGATTTTGTTTAAAGTTCGTCTCTTTTTCAGTGCGATCAATGTAAGTTGAGGTCTTTATATTCCAAATAGCGATTAAGGTGTTCCCAAACCTGTTCAGTGGGGTTCATGACGGAGTTTCTAAGTGGCTTCCGGGGAGAGGCTTCGATTGAGTAGTTCTTTTTGGGGGTGAGGTGACATATAAGCACGGTCTTTTTTCACTCTATATTTACTTAACTGCAAACCATTTTGTCGGAACGATAAGAAGAAATTATTCTCAAGGATGGATATGCATTTAGCAAACTTAACGCGTCCTCGCTCAACTTCCACTTAAATCACTTAAACAGAGACAACAACCAGAAACACGCAGACAGACAAACAGCCAAACACAAGAAAACCTATAGACTTGACACGACCATTGCACCCTTCAATACAGACCAGACCACCAAGATCATCAAAAACATTAAGAATTCGAAGGCTACTGGACCAGACAACATATCTAACATACACCTTAAACACTTGGGCCCACAAGGAATACTAGCTCTCACAAATATCAGCACATATTCATACCAACACTGTATTATTCCTGACATACGGAAACAAGGTAAAATTATTACACTACTCAAACCAAACAAAAATCCAACAGAACCAGCTTCCTATAGACCCATTACTTTACTATGCACACCTTTCAAAGTAACAGAAAGACTAAATCTTACAAATCACCAACCCCACACATACCACTATCGCCTACTCAACATGGATTCAGACCTCACCACTCAACCACGACATTACTCACTAACCTCACGCAGCACATCATGGATGGCATCAACTCCAGACGACCAGCTCAACGTACACTATTAGCAACAATAAACATTAGTAAAGCATTTGATGCTATCCCACGCTTCCCTCTCATAAACAAAATACTCAACATAAACATGCACAATAACACCAAAAAGTGGCTGAGCAACGATCTTTCAGGAAGATACTCACATGTCACATTTAATGACAAGTCATCCAAAAACAACCTTTTTCCGAACAGGGTCCCTCAAGGCTCTGTTCTCTCACCAACACTATTCAACTTATACATGCATGACATTCCAACACCCATAGATAACACGCTTACCTTATCATCATATGCAGATGACATCATTCTAACATCCACCCACAACAACATCGACACCGCTACAAATAACCTACAAACATACATAAACAGTATACAAGACTAGCTCACACAATAGACTCAAAGTAGCACCCCCAAAATCAACCATCACCTTGCTTACAAGCAACACAAAAGAACACCAGGTAACTCCACAGCTTACACTAAACAACACCAACATTCCACATACTCACAGAACCAAAATACTTGGGGTCACATACAACACATCATTATCTTTTGCAAACCACATTCAGGACATTAAAAACAAATGTACGTCAAGACTTAACACGCTTAGGGTACTAACAGGCACAAACTTTGGACACCAGCAGGAAACAACATCACTCATATACAAACAATATATTCGCTTAGTTATGAACTATGCTAGCCCATGCTGGGCACCCATTATCTCCAACACACATATAAACACCTTACAGACAATACAAAACAACGCACTTCGTATCATTACAGGATGCACTCAAACACCAATAGAACACCTGCACACAGAAACAAAAATACTAAAAGTTAGGGAACATTTAGACATGAGGGGAACACAATTCATGGCAGCAGCGACAACTAACCCACAACACCCTTGTCACTACATGTACAATCATGCACCGACACCTCGCACCATTAAGGTAACACCAGAGATACATTATAACCAAATACTCCATTCCATACCACGCCCCACAGACATCACACAGCACAGAAAACACATACACACACAACTAACCCAAAGCACTGGCACGACTCGGTCCGAATGCGGTCCTAGGTGCGAAGCCGCTACCCATTAACAGGTCAGAGATCAGCCTGAGCAGATCGGATCGAGTTAACTTAGCACGATTCCGATGTGGACATCACCCCAACTTACGGACATATAAACACAGACTAGACAACTCCACAGACGACACCTGCCACCTGTGCCAGTACACACCACAAACAGTTGAACACATTATGACAGACTGTACCGCTTTAGCACAACAACGAACACAACATCACTAGTGCGCTGAACCTCTGGTCCATTCCGGAGAGGGCGATCGGTTACCTGCGTGCCGCCGGCTTGCTCGATCAGGGTGGGCCGATCGGCTAAACAACAACAACAACAACAACTGTCTTCCAAGCATTGCACATTGCTGCCGGCCGGTGACATTAAACCAAAACAACTGCGATAAACTGTGGTGGTGAAGCAGGCATTGAAGTCATTTTTACCCATTCTCCATACTCATGTGCGTTCATTTGGCGTGAAGTGATTCAGATGAGAATCAGCCTCGACCAAGAACAGACCTTCAAAGTGCCATAATTCTTCACGTTACACTGATGGCTATAAACAAGAATTTTTTCGAACTGTACACCTACTGTAGTTCAGTTTCTGCAAATAACGCTCAGCTGTTCGTTATGACACAGGGACAATATTTGGTATACGAGCAATGTACTGTACTTGGTTTGGGCCTCACCTGTCGAGCAGAGGCTCTGTGTGTTTCTCCTGTAGTTACTGATGGCCGTACTGGTCGAAGGTTAAACTCATTTATTTGTGTGACAAAATTATGGATGTTGTTGCGAAGTGTCCTCATTTACAAATTCAAGAATGTGAGATACTGCATCGCGTTTTGACTGCAGCGCGATTGTTTAGTTACGCGATCATGGATAGTTGGTAATATATTATGACACTCTATAAGGCATGTTTGACGATTTGCCTACTCTTTGAACCTCAACACGTTCTCTTCGTACCCTGAAAACGTGACAGACACATAAAAGTGGCTGTTTCAGTAATTTTTCGGAGTACTTATTTCACTCTAACATCTCTCTCTCTCTCTCTCTCTCTCTCTCTCTCTCTCTCTTTATATATTATATATATATTATATATATATATATATATATATATATATATATATATATATATATAATATATATATATATATATATATATAAGATAAGGTACATATAGAAATAAAATTATCCGTCTCCTCAGCCTTGACTCGTATCTTGGCATTTCAGGTACAAAAGGTCTCGTCTCTGCATTACCCTCTCCTGCTCTTAAATCAATTATTCTCTTATGTCTTACGAGTAACACGAAGCCACAATTATATGGTTTGTTTTCTTATATAATAATCAATCACTCCGCAAAAGCCCTTCCAGCGGAACTCCATCCTTTTTACCCAATGTAAAACTTACTTCTTTGTTCGGTGAAATTATATTATAGTAAATCACGAGTATCTATATTATAATAGTCATGATTCGCTACTGTTCCGAGACTTACAGGCAGTGAAACGTTTACCAAAGCTTTCATTCAACCAAGACTCGTATATTATACATTAATTAATAAACCTCTTTTAGACAAACGCCTTCAAAATCCACTTATACTGAACACCAATTAACTAAATGACTTGTATACGCATACAAAGGAATACAAAGGCATACATACAGAATATAATTAAAATTAACTATAGTAATAATAATAATAATAAATACAATAATTATTATTAGTTTGGCGGTTTTGATAACTTTCTAAAGTGCGTTGAAATCTCTCTCTCTCTCTCTCTCTCTCTCTCTCTCTCTCTCTCTCTCTCTCTCTCTCTATATATATATATATATATATATATATATATATATATACACACACTCAGTGTCATTGGAAAATATAATGATTAATATCACTGACAGGGGTGAGAACTAGCTTACAAAACAACTGAAATGGGGTGTGGTTCATTACCTTAGGAGGTCCTTAATCTCTCTCTCTCTCTCTCTCTCTATATATATATATATATATATATATATATATATAATATATATTATTTTAATTAATTACAAGTAAATAAAATATATTAGCTATTATGAGGTGAATGGACGTTTCAGATTAGTGATTAGAAGCATTAAATTTCATTTGTAATTATACACGAAAAGATAATAATTGATCTTTCCTCGATGTATTTTTGCGAGATCATTAAACACAACACGCAAGGAATTGAAACAAATTGGAAGATCATTGCATCGTTACGTAATCAATTTGACATGAGAAGAAGTTACATACATACTGTACACATATATATATATATATATATATATATATATATATATATATATAATATATATATATATATATATTATATATATATAACACTGATTAGGACGAAACGCTAAAGTGTGATTGATTTATTTGTCTGCCTGAATATAACGTTCTTTTGTAAGGAAAGATTTCAATTTGTTTTGTTTCTTCAATTTCACAATTTTAATTGAGTGTAAAATATTCTTTTTTTCAGTTTTTTTTTGTTTTTTTTATTTCATCCTGAAATTTAGATTGCGTGATTTGTGTAATATGAAATTACTTAGCTATTATCATCAATTCACGTACCATAACTCTGCCACTTCCTTATTGGATGTCTGGAAACACATAAAATTATGGACACTTATTGCTGTTACGCAGCAGCCACCCTATATAACCAAGAACTTATGGGAAACAGATACCCAAAACGGAAATATTATGTATATATATCGGTCCTATTCAAAGGAGTGACATAACGAAGGAGTGACATAACAAAGGAGTGACAAATCGGAGATAAAATTCAAAGGAGTGACACGAAAATACCAACAAAGAAGAAGAAAGAACAAATCCAGAGGGAAGAGAGGCTTGCAACTGTTAGGTTAGGTTAGGTTAGGCTAGGTTAGGTTAGGTTTCTAGTTTTTGAAATAAAATCTTAATTTTAACAATTCTGTCACTCCTTCGTTACGGTATTTATGTCACTCCTTTGTTATGTCACTCCTTTGAAATGTCACTCCTTCGATACAGACCCATATATATATATATATATATATATAAATATAGTTCCTTTTTTTAATTATTGTCGAAATTCGCATCCGAAAAATTAGTCCCTGAACTCTAGTTAATAATCTATCAGGGTATGATAGATATTTGAACGCAATAAAATGGACTAAAAATGTTGAATCCAATTTGCCCTCCTAATTAAATGGTTAAAAAACAAGTAGTTCGCATTTCATTATTTCCTTGTCGATATCCCGAAGGCAAATGTCGAGTTGACAAAGGAATCTGATTTCACTTCTTCCGGAAGTAATCCGATTTCAAGGTGACGTTATTTCTTATATACTTTACCCTTACAAGGAGTTACAAGGAAAAGAAGTACCTCAAAAGGCTTTGCGGCCCATACCGAGGAGGTACCAATGGCAACGGGTGCCAGGGAAAATTTTCTACACACTCAAATAGTGTGCGAGATTTGGTCTAACCTTTTCTTGAACTGATCCACAGAGGAACTGTTCACAACTTCTGAAGGTAACCTGTTCCACGTGTCACAGATCTTATAGGTAAAGTAATTCCCACACAAAATAGCCCTAAACCGTTTCAAAACCAACTTCCAACCATTGTTGCGAGTTGGGTTATCATTTAAACTGAACATACTTCTAAAATCGACATCAAGTGCAGTCGACAGCCGATGCTACTCATTTTATATATATAAAGAGAGAGAGACAGAGAGAGAGAGAGAGAGAGAGAGAGAGAGAGAGAGAGAACACTGCATCAGTGATATTGTATAAGTAATAGCGGATATGTTTTGTTTTTAGTTACTCCCTTTAAGAAGTCAGTTACCTTCTACTGCGATTCTGTCAAATCTAACCTAATCGAAGTGACCTCCATTCCGTGTTATGTTAAATGAATCTGGCATACAAAATTACGCAGGAACAAATTAACCTTTATGTGACCTACAACAAATGTCTTTTACCAAGGATAGAAACTAATTAATACAAGAATTAGCGCAGGAAAAGAGCCAACTGAATTTTTAGATATACATACTATGATGATAATGATAATGATAAGCTTTATTGGCAGGATGTGAGTCCCATAACTGATATATATTATATATATATATTATATATATATATATAATATATATATATATTATTATATATATATATTACAGTATTATTTCTAATCAATTGTATATATTTCTATCCTTAGTATATGAACTGTCATTGTATTAATAATATTTGCCATATGGACTATAATCTGCCAATAAACCTTTTCATTTTCATTTATATATATATATATATATATATATATATATATATATATATATATTATATATATATATCAGTTATGGGACTCATATCCGGCTAATAAAGCTTATCATTATCATCATATGTATATCTAAAAATTCAATTGGCTCCTTTCCTGCGCTAATTCTTGTATTAATTAATTTCTTTTGTTTGAGTGTTTTATACGTTGTAATGCTACAGCAATCATTCAGGAAGCTGCAAAGGTAAGTGTTCTAAGTTATAAAAAAAATAGTCTTGCCATGAGCCGAACCAAAAAAGGTTTGAGTCTCACCTTCTTCAATGAGAAAAAGTTCGACAATTTTTTTCATTCTCTTCAGAAATTATTTATAATTTATTTTATAATTTCTCAGTTTACTAATTATAGTTTATCTTCTCTTTATTTTAATATAATAAATTATAACGAAAAGTGAGGCAAAATTATTTGTTTCGGGCGTTTCATATATTTCGTTTGGTGTTTATATGAAATTACAAGACTAAAGACAACTTTCTTTACTTCAGGTTTAGTAATATAGTATAGCTTATGACAGGTGCTACCCACAAGCAGTTAAATTAACGAGCGGTTAAATTAACGTGAAGAAATCAAATAATAATTTTCGTAGCAACATTTTAAATATATGAGAGTATAGCTGTGGCCTTTCGAAACTAAAATAATTGCTAAAAATTAAAAACATTGAGACTGGAAAATTTCCATAAAGAGAAATTTCCGCGTACGTTTGACATCTGGATCTTGACTAAAATTTACCATTTAATGTTAATTTCTCCCTCAGTGTGCTGATATGAACATTCTAACTTCAAGCAAGGCATTTTTTTTTAAACTTTTTATGTGATACGAAAGGGATCCTTATATGAAAACATGTCGCCCTTAATATTAAAAATATATCGGAAGAATGACTGTACAAAAAGACACATACACACACACACACACACACATATATATATATATACAGGGTGCGGCATAAGTCGATGTACCTTGAATAATTGAATCACCTTGTGAAGAATAATATTTATCATTTACTACAGAAATTATTCAAAGTGTCCTCCATCCAGTGGCGTAGCGTGGGGTGTGCGGGATGTGCGGACCGCACAGGGCGGCCACTTTGGGGGGCGGCCAATTTTGACCAAGGCTGGCATTACGGTACGGTATGGTACGAAATACCATATTGTTTTCTATGTTTTAAATTGAATTATTAAATTTTTTTTTTATTGTCTATCATCACGGTTTCAATTTTCATCATTATTACATTGTTCCTCAATCAATAAAATGTAAATCCTTTATATACGTGTGTTTGCTGTAGTGGAAGGTATGTTACGTTTAAGGAAGGGGGCGGCCAATTTGGCTACCGCACAGGGCGGCCAAAACCCACGAGTCGCCACTGCCTCCATCATGTTCAATACATACGTTACATCTTTGAACCACTGAACAACAAATAGCGCAGCACGGTTCTTTGTTATTATTCAACGTCTCGAACTCTTGGCGTATCAAAGTCATTGTGTGATCGAAGTCCCGAGGTTTCTGGCCGTGATTATTCAATGTGGGGTATAATCAAAGATAGAGTCAACAGCCAGAAACCTCGGGACTTCGATCACACGATGACTTTGATACGCCAAGAGTTCGAGACGTTGAATAATAACAAAGAACTGTGCTGCACTATTTGTTGTTCAGTGGTTCAGAGATGTAACGTATGTACTGAACATGATGGAGGACACTTTGAATAATTTCTGTAGTAAATGATAAATATTATTCTTCGCAAGGTGATTCCATTATTTTTGTTAACTCAAACAAAAATAAATGTTTCAACAAAACTTTTGTTTCGTGTTACAAAATGAATTTTGTAAACAAATATTTAGTTGATTGAGCAAAATCTACGTATGTTTAAACGGCACTTTGTTTAACTTAACTATAAATTATGTTCATTTTCGAATTACAAAATATCTAATTTATTGTTCTGACTTTTTGTAACCAGACTTTTTTCACTTAACCACTACATATATATATATATATCCACTTATGCACATTATATATACAGCAATAAGAATGAAGACACATTTTAACCTCAAAGAGAATCAAACCACTTTCCCTGAGCTTCTTTACACAACGTACAAAGTGGTTTACTCTTTACGCCATTCACGGACGCATTTACAAATTGGGTATTTATAGTTTTGCTCTCTATTAAACTTGTATTAAATCACTTTTTAGGTGAAAAATTTTATATTTGCATTTAAAAATTTTATATTTATGAGAAAATGAAGATATACATTTTTTTTTTTAATTAAAACAACTAATTATAAACTAATTTATGGACCGGTGCATGCGCGGATGTATGGATGTATGGATCGTCGTTCGGAATTATAACTCATTATTGTTTATATATATATATTATTCACAATAAAATTCTACAGTAACAAATTAAGTCCAAAAAAAATGCCGTGGTAACTAGTTAAAGCGATTATTATATTTTAACTATTGCTTTATTTGAGCCAAACAAAAGGTGGTGAACTGAACTTAATTTCATGTTTTAAAGATATGATTTTTCTTTGTTACAGCAAAGTGAAGCCAAAAAAAAATAGATTACATTTGGTAGTTCTGAATAACTCAATTATTATATTCTCTCTCTCTCTCTCTCTCTCTCTCTATATATATATATATATATATATATATATATATATACATTTAACTGCAATGACCACGCAGTATATAAATGAATAGAAACGACATAAGTATTAAGGAACGTTTCTGCACACGGTTCGCCTCATTTTTCATTTATTCGTGATTTCTCTTCCTCGTGTGCAGAAACGTTCCTTAATACTTATGTCGTTTCTATTCATATATATATATATATATATATATATATATATATAACGTAAAGAACGACGCTTGTATAGAAGAACGTTCCGCACAAGATGAGGAGAAAGAATGAACAAATGAAAAATGAGGTAACCACCCGGGAATCGAACCCGGGATCTTCCAATTGCCGGTCAGATACCTCATTTTTCATTTGTCCGTTCTTTCTCCTCATCTTGTGCGGAACGTTCTTCAATACAAGCGTCGTTCTTTACGTTAATTATACTGTGTGTTGTTTGCAGTTAAAATGTATATATGTGCGACATGCGGGAGGTGCCCCCTCAGGGCATTGGTTTCTGCTCGTATGTAGGAGAATTACGACTTCTGATCAATCGAGGCCCATGGTGTAGTGGTTAGCATATCTGACCGACAATCGGAAGATCCCGGGTTCGATTCCCGGGTGGTTACCTCATTTTTCATTTGTTCGTTATTTCTCCTCATCTTGTGCGGAACGTTCTTCTATACAAGCGTCGTTCTTTACGTTAATTATACTGTGTGTTGTTTGCAGTTAAAATATATATATATATATATATATATATATATATATATATATATATGGAGAGAGATAATAGGTACAAAGAGAGAGAAAACGCATCATTTCTCTATATACAGATACAGTGAAAGACAACACCCTAAAAGTATTCATCAAAGTATGTCATCTTCTGCTTTCAGATTAATAAATTTACAGTTTGGTTTCTTTGTCAAATAAAACTAGTTTCTGATCCATCAGCCTTTATAGTGTCCAGCCATTCCTGTATGGCACTTTCCATATACACTGCATATAATGACATTAACACGGTGTGTTATTAAATACAAACCCGGAATAAACCTATGAATCTGAATGCGATGGACAAGAATTTATCCCTGAAGCCTAAAGAGTTCATATATACTCGTAATAAAAGAAGGTTTGATATTAGTTTTTATTATTGAAACTTCTTTTCTTCTAATGTCTCAATCCATTTGATGCATTTATCTTTAATAGGCCTACTAAAATTTCACCAATTGTGATGCCTCATCATTTTTTTTTCGGAATCCACGCACTGATAAAACTAAACAATATCACTTCCATTTTTTTTCCCTTCACTGTTCCTAATTCCAAACAAATGTCGTAAGTTGTAAAGCCAGTACAAATTGCATGTTTTATTCTTGAAGAAATATATAGTGTGGGTGGATGCATGATTCATAGGAACAAAATGCGTCTGAAATTTTACATCTTTTCTCCGAGATCTAAATGTGTCAATTTGTTACCTCAATTTTTCGAAGTATGTACCGTTAATTTCCCGTCGTACCGCCTCTTATCCACTGTGAAATTTATAAATTTAGAAACAATTGAACGAGATAAAACGAGAACGGGGAACGTTCCGAAGTCAAAGGTCAACATAAAATTTGTTCAAGTGTTCATAGGTCTACCGTGGAACATCAAAACTTAAATTGATTGTATGGCACTGCAGCATAGACAAACTGTCCCTCTGACGCTACCTTAGACTGTTAGTGAAAATTTTTAAATATTTGCAAAAAAATATATAAAAAATATATAAAATATATAAAAAAATTACTAACTAGTAATTTTTCATATGTCACGAATTAATAATTGGTAATGTTGACATCTTTTCAACACTGCTTTTTTCAACATTGCCATACCACCCCATAATCTTTAACCTTGCTTCACGACAAACATACACCGTCTAATATTATCATCAATGATTTCTTGAATAACTTAAAATAATTTGATTTCGTCAGACAAATTTACATCAGAGGAAGTCACAAATGTCCCACTACTCTCAATGGAGATGTTTTTATCCCTTTTGAATCGTAAGCTCAGGAGTAAATTGAAATATGAAATCTACAGTGTAGAAAACCAACCACTATCCACTTATGTGTATACATTACTTTTCCAATAATATATCTATCAAAAAGATTACCTTCATCAATATGTTCGAAAAAAAATAAAAAATTGTTAATCAAAATAGATGTCACAGAAATTAAGAATATTTTGTTCATGATATAGAAAATAAGCTTTTTTTTCCTGTGTTTGATTTGAATTTTGGTCAATTTAAAAAAGCTTAAATCTTGGGTGTAGGTTAAAAGAATTTAGAAACATGCTCTCATTAACTTTTAGTAAACACTTATTTCTGTACATTTCAAATTTAACACTACCTTTATCTTAAAAAGAATTATAATATATTAAAAATAGACTTGTTAATGCTGCCTGGGAAGTTTATTCATTATTTTGTAAAAATTGTAATCCAGTAATTTTGTAATCTCTTATGTAATAAATAAATTGAATCTCATTAATTTTGCCTAAAAAGCCTCCATGCTTTCAACGGTATATTCACATTAAAATACTGTGAATATACCATTGCTATATCAAATATCTAAATTATACAAAAATATATTGAAAAATATTGTAAAACTGCGTCACTTGTATTCTTTTTTTGAATAAAATTAGGTGTTTGTTTACTTTATTTATCACAAACTGTTAAAAAGTTTAGAAATGAGAATCAAACATCATAAATAATGTATAAACACTAATGAGTCAAAAGGGTCAGAAACTGACACAGCGCTCTGGCCAGACTAATGCGGCCCACTGCGTAATTCCTGGAATATTATTATCGGAGATTCGAACTCCCGACCTCAGTGTCTTCACACTTCTCTTATAGGAAAATGGTGTTACCCACTGAGGTATGGATATTGGCAAATATTGCATTAGAACGGGTAGCGAAGCGAATGTTTTCTTTAAGTACGCAAATAAATAGGATCATTCAATTAATTAATGTTTGGGATTAATTAACCTCCTTCGTAACGGCAGCAAAGGTCATTTGACAGAGGGTACCTACAGCTTTACGTAGGATCCGAACCACATACGATTCGCTACATCATCCGAACGCAGAGAACGGTCCCCCATCCAAATACCGAACAGACCCAACGTCGCTTACCCTAGCTGATCTAACGGGAAAGGGTGTTGCAACGAGACCACGAAATAACCCTATAATCATTCAAGTGACTGAGTCAATCAATTAATTGAATAATTCCTAATCAATTAAAAATTGGTTGATCAATCTCTTAATTGTTAATAAATAGCAACAATGAGAATGGCAGATTGGCTCCGGAAACTCTTTACATAAAATATATAAACATTATCATAAAGTCTTTATCAATTAAATGACATATTGAGATGCTTATTGAAAAACAATACAAAATTAAAGGCTTGGTAATAATTGGTAACTCCGGCCAGGAATTTAAAGATTGACTTTCTGAGAAGTGGTTTAAAAGATGAGTTCTTTACATTTTTTTTTTCACACTATCTTGACCTGTTGTTCCTTGAAAAAGAATTAAAATAATCTGGAAAGTACGGGGTGTCCATAAAATAATATCGGGGGGGTTTTGAGCGACATGACCTTAAAACCTTGGTATTATTTTCTGGACACCCTGTACTTAGTTTCCCTTTACACTGAAATAAGCATCTTGTTATTCATTTTCTTCGTATAATTATAAGGATGCCGCCTATAATGCAATATTTTGCAGTTCATACACACAGTATATGTATCGTATATGAATAAATGCATTTTAATAAGATTGCAAACTGGTCTGACCAGTATGTTCAAGCAAACAGACTAAACTACCTTCAAATTCTCAATGAAAGGGAACAGATTTTAAAAGGTAAAGCTCCCGATTCCGATCTTCTAATTTTTAGGAAGCTTTGTCCAACTCTATAAGAATAATCCTACCTTCTACAACATCCTAATAATATGAATTACCATAATATAGGAATTATCCTATTAGAATAACACTTAAATATACTGATTAAGTGTTGGTCAGAAGTAGAATATTGGCTTTAATTTTGAGATATGGCATTATATTTTTAACTTTGCTTAATTTTACGTTCATAATAATTCTCGGATTCGAAATCCATTTAAATTGAACAAACATCGTTCATCGAATGTTTATTTTGAACTTACCGATATTGTTCTCTTTGTATCCAGCCCTGACACCAATTTCAATTTTACGAATCAGAAAAAAACGAAGTTAAACGAAGTTAAACGACTCCTCGCAAACACTCCAAACACCACAATTGCAGTTCTAAGACTGAACACTCGTCATTTTGAGCTAAAGTCCGCCCCCAAAGTCCAAAAAGAGTGAACAAACGAAAGAACGAACTCTCAAGAAGAATTTACATTGAAAATGAAAGTCCATCTTTTTTTCAAAAAGTAGAATGAGATAAATATATTTTACGAACTAATATATATATATATATATATATCATACGGAGTGCGTATAAAGTAACGCGAGTAAAGAGACAAATCCAATTTGAACTGGTTGAAACTAGTTTGAACTTGGTTTTTTTTAACACGGTAAAAACATTTTCAACGTCTCTTATAAACCCTTACTCTCGAATATAAAGTTATTATAAAGTACGTGTAATAAATATTACTCGTCCATGTTCACTCGCTTTAATATCTCCTCACTCGCGTTGCTTTATACACACCCTGTATTTTAAACTCATGAGCAGCTTGAAGTTAAGAAAGAACTACAAAATATTTGTCACTGATGCAAGAAGTAAATGTACTTTCAATTCAGATGTAGCCTACATAATTACCAGAACGTACTCTAAAAATCTTGCCAGATATCTGGTTTCTTTTATTTGTATACATTTATATGCAAAATATTCCTTGTTAGGATTCGAACCCGGGACCTCTGACTCGATTTCAAGACTTCGAATCAAAGGTTCCGAGGTCGAATCCTGGTAGGAGATATTTGTTTGCATACCAAAGTGTGCATGTTCATGTGCTTATATATATATGTTACGGCCTTTTTGCGAAATCGGCAGTTTTGCAAAAAGATCGGCCTTTTAGCAAAAGGGCCAAAACCCGGCCTTTTTGCATAATGGCATTAAATGCCAGGCCACTTTGCAAACAGGCCGGCATATTGGCCATTTTGCAAAATGACTAGTAATGCTGTCTGCCATTTTGTGAAAAGGCAGAACTCCAATTAAGAGATTCAGTTCAGTTCGATTGAAATTATTTAAATTATTGAATGCCCAGTTAGGTTAACTGAATGCCCGGTTAGGTCAACTGTCCGCCCTTGACGATTGATTAGGTTAAAGCATGATATTTTCGTTAAACAACGCTCTCAAAGCTCGTAATTCCCCACGTATCTCGAGCGGAATCAAATGCCTTTTGAGAAGCACCTTCTCATGCCGTATATATAATGTAAAGAACGACGCTTTTTAGAAGAATGTCCGCACAAGAGGAGAGGAGAATTCCTGGGAGGTGCCTCATTTTTCATTGCTCGTTTTCTCTTCTCCTCTTGTACGGACACTCTTCTAAAAAGCGTCGTTCTTTACATTATATATACTGTGTGTCGTTTGCAGTTAAATATATATATATATATATATATATACGGCATGAGAAGGTGCCCCTCAAAAGGCATTTGATTCTGCTCGAGGCACGTGTGGAATTACGAGCTTTGAGAGCGTGGAGGCTCTTGGTGTAGTGGTTAGCATATCTGACCGGCAATCGGTTGATCCCGGGTTTGATTCCTGGGAGGTACCTCATTTTTCATTGCTCTTTTTCTCCTCTCCTCTCGTGCGGACACTCTTCTAAAAAGCGTCGTTCTTTACATTATATATACACAGTGTGTGTCGTTTGCAGTTAAAGTGTGTATATATATATATCCGGCCACATAAGGAAGTCCTGTTTTCCTACACACGTACGCGCATAAGAAACCATGAAAGACAGACGCTTCAATTTCGACGATTAAAGTTCTCCAAAGTTGCCAGTTACCATGGAAACCAGTATCTGCGTTTTGATGGAAAAATTTTATCTGGAAGCATATTTTAGGAATAATAATAATAATAATAATAATAATAATAATAATAATAATAAATCTTTATTGCTAAAAATAAATATTGCAATACTACAATTTACAACATTACAATAATTTTTTACAGAATATATTTATTTATTTCTACCTGAGTAGTATGGCCCTTAAGCTTTAGGCTTTATTGGGCTCTCAGATAAATTATAAGATAAAAGCATTTCATATGTAGTTAGTTAGGATTTGGTAATATAAGTATTGTAATTAAACATTGTATAAAACGAACTTCGTAGTAGGGTTATAAAATATATAAATATAATTAATTATAACTATGATTACATAATAATACATATGAGATAATATAAAGCTCGTAATTATGTATTGGGTAATTTTTTAGGACACAGACGACCTTGTAGTTGATACGAGAAATGAATTCTGTTAGCAGTATACATTAAATCTTCGTCAATTTAATAGTTACGAAACCTTCGGTACTTAAAGTTAATTAATAGTAAAAACAATAATTAGATACGATAAAGTAGAACACAACAAACAGACAAGTAATATGATATTTAATCCCGAAATGCATTTGTACGATTTCATTATTCTTTTATTAATTAAGATTGATTTAATTTTGCTTTTAAACGCACTTACGTTAGGTATATTTTGAAGGTCTATGCTTAATTTATTCCATAATTTCAACCTTACGAAAATATGTGAATTTTGAGATGAAGACACTGTAAGGTGAGGAATAGCATGTCTGTATCTACACGGTATGGCCAGTCTGATGTGAGTGAATATCTTGATAAGTTACAAAATATTTATTTACTCAAAGTTAACTTTATTCCTACGTTTATAAATAATAATAAAATGTGTCAATTTTATTATGTCTTTGATTTGTAATATTTTTAACTCTTTAAGGAATGCACTTGTATGATCAAAAAAATATGCATCAGATAAATATCCCTATTGCTCGCTTTTCAACAACAAAAATACCGTCTAATACAAGATTGCAGTACATCATATAAGGAAGAACAAAAGTATGATACAGAGTTAATAAGAGATGTTTAGAAATAATATATTGAAGTTTAAACATTATAGCAACTCTCCTAGAAATCTTTCTACGCAGAAAACAAAGACCTCCCTCAACCTTCTTCTATACAAAGATATATTTATCTTCTATTGTCTTAAATCACTGAAAAACGTAGTTTTGAAGACCATTTCTTATATCTAAAGAAGTTATGTACCATTAAGAGAAGTTATTATATCATCTGACAAGAAACTTTGATACCCAAAAGACGGAAAAACTTCCCCTTTGGCCTAGAATACACCCTCAAAAAGAAATAATAAGTTCTAAATTTAGAAGGTTTTATTTTGAGTGTAGATATATAAATAATTGATATGATCATTCCACTGCATATTCTTATCTAGCATGACACCTAAAAATTTCGTCATATTACATTCTTTTACAACGAGTTCTCCAATATTCAGATTGCCAAAATGTAAGCTTTTGTTATTAAAAATCATAAAATTTGTTTTACTTGAAATTAGAAAGGTTTATAGTTGAGGTCAGCCAATTTTCAACTTTAGTAAATATTGTTTTAAACCTTCTGTTTTAACCTTCGCTGCATTGACATCTTTATAAGAAAAAGATACAAGCTTTGTATCGTCTGTTATTTATACTTACTTACTTTTGCTTTTGTTTACTTTTGTTGAGTTTGAACGACGGTTCAGGATCGACCTGCGGTCGACCCCTCTGCAGCATTCAGCCTCATTTGCGGGACTTGGTGAAGGAGGGAATTGCTCTCTGATCGCCTCCTGCCCTCGTAGCCAGCCACGCATGGCTGGTCAGGGTTATATACAATAAAAATAGCAAGGTACTCAGGACTGAGCCATGAGGTACCCAATGTTTTGCAGTCAGTTTAGTTGAACAGACATTGTTTACTAGGCATGTGGCAATTACTTGGTAAATATAATTAATTACAATTACAATTACTTAACATATTCTCAATCTATATTACCGTGTGACCACAAAAATTGCCCCTGTTTTTAATCGCTTATTACTCAGTCATTATTGCAGCTTCACAAATGAAATAAAAAGCTTTCGAAAGAGAACATTTTAAAGTTTTAATTTATTCTACATGTGTTCAAAGTGACGTCCCTGGACATTCTTACATTTCACACAACGGGAAAGGAAGTTATTTATTACATTTTCCAAAACGCTGCATTCAATGGACTGTACACTCTCTACCACCGCTTGCTTTAATTCTTCGATAGAGGATGGCTCTTGCCTGAATACTTTGTCCTTGACAAATCCCCAGAGAAAAAAGTCCAAAGGTGATAGATCGGGAGATCTTGCGGGCCAGGGAAACTGCGAGCGATGAGAAATGAATCTTTGTTCAAAAAATCTTGTTAAACATTCCAGTGATTGCCTAGTTGTGTGGGCTGTTGCTCCGTCTTGCTGAAACCACTTGTTACTGCAGTTTTCTTGTTCAAAAACAGTGTTCAGCATTTCTACATATCTTTCTGAAGTTACTGAAAGCGGTCTCCTTGTCTCTGGGTCCTCAAAAAAGTAAGGACAATAAACCTTGCTGCTACTCAAACCACACCAGACAGTAACTTTTGGTGAATGCAGAGGTTTCTCCAAGTGTATATTTAGCTTGTTTTGTGACCAACACCGGTAATTCTGTCTGTTGATGAACCCATTGAGATAGATGTGGTATTCATCACTGAATATTATGTCACTTAATCTTATCTGGTTTTGTTCAATTATTGTTTCAATGCGTTCACAAAACATCAAACGACGTTGGTAGTCTTGTTCGCTAAGCTGTTGCAAACACATAATTTTGAATGACTTCATTCTCAAATCCAACGTGATTATTTTCCGAATGCTCTCCCGTTTGATTCCTGTCACAGCTGATAGTCGTCTCACAGATTTCTTGTTGTCCGTTTCAAGCTGATTTGCGACTGAATCAATGTTTTCAGCGGTTCGCACACCTTTGCTGCGCCCAGAGTTGCCTTTATGCATGTTCTTGATTGAGCCGTGATGTTTCCATTTTGCGAAAATCCTGCGAATCGTTTTAGGATCTATGGTCCCTTGCTGACCGTATTGTCGTCTGAAAGACCGTTGGGTGGCAACTACCGAGCCATGTTTGATCATCTCTTCTGCGATGAAAACACGTTGCATGTCCGACAAATAACCCATGATTGTGGTGGATAAAACTGTCATTTTTTTATAAGTACTGATTTCGTATCCAGGATATCGAAAAAATTAAATAAAACTTTTAAATGTTCTCTTTCGAATGCTTTTTATTTCATTTGTGAAGCTGCAATAATGACTGAGTAATAAGCGATTAAAAACAGGGACAATTTTTGTGGTCACACGGTATAATAAGAGAGCTGTCCGTCTGTCCGTCTGTCTGTCTGTCCGTCACACTTTCAAAAATTGTGAGAAAAAATTGTGAGAAAAAAATTCAGAAATTGTATTACGGGCGGAAATGTGAAGCTCAAGATTTTCATGACTGTGTTCTTTTCTGTAGTTTAGCAATGGGGGAAGGGTGGGGGTGGGGGTAATGGGGGATGGGTGGGGGTAATGAGGAGGGGTGGGGGTAATGCGGGAGGGGGTTAGCCCCCAAGTTGCATGAATGGGGGTGAGGAGGTTTTGGGAGATACCAGATTCAGAAATGTTGACACAATGTGAAGCTCAAAATTTTCACGGCTGGGTTCTTTTTTTGTAGTTTAGCCTGTCTAACCGTCAGCGAAGCGGCGGGAACTGTACTAGCTACAATTACTGTAGATGGTGAAATACTTAATTACAATTACAATTACTCTGTAAAGTAATTAATTACAATTACATTTACACAGAATTGCATTTTTTCATAAATACACACTATTTGATTTATGTCATGCTTTTCTACCTCGGTATTTCAATTCCATTTTCAGTTTTGGCCATCATCTTGAAGGAAAACTAAATAATATTAGGTCAATAAAACGTACTCTTCTTTATTAATATTGCATGGAACTGTATTTTTCATCAAGCAGTTCTTGCTATGAACAATTGAAAGTAATTGAGTGTAATTGTATCAATTCCCTTGGTTTCCCAATGTAATTAATTACAATTGCATTTTAAGTAATCAATTACAATTACTCGTACTTACCAATTACATGAAAAAATGTAATTACTTACAATCATTTACAGTTACAAATTACAGTTACCCCATGCCAGTTGTTTACTGATACAAACTGATATCTGTTGAACAGATAGATTTTAAACCAATCTCTTACAGCTCCTCTGAAGCCATAAAACATCGTGGTCTTTCACATCAAAAGCCTTACTCAAATCCATAAAGGTGGAGATCATTATTTGGTTTATTCTCTTTAGTGACACTGGCACTATCCATCGAGTTTAAAATAGCCATTTCCGTTGTTTTATTTTTAAGGAAGTCGTACTGATGCGGCAATAATAAGTGATATGATTCTAAATAATAATATTTCCTATTTTTTTACAATTTAAAAAAAATTACTAAACACAGATAATAAACAGACTGGTCTATAAATCATTGCTAGCGTAGGATCACCGCCCTTGTGTAAGGCTGTTACACAACCAGTTTTTAGCATTGATGAAAATAAATCCTTATTAATACTTAGTTGGCAATTTTTGCAGGGATTACTAATATTTTAGTTTTAACAAGCTTCAGTATAGGCACAGGAATGTATGAATGGTGTTAGTATTTTTCAATTTACCAATAATGTTTTGGACCTCATGAGAAGTAACAGGAACAAAAGAAAATTAATTTTTTGGGCTGGGAGGCATATAGATGTAAAATGGTTATTGATAGAGTTTGCAATAGCGATATCATCAGCAATTGTTTTATTACCAATAGCTATTACCAATAGCTATTTTTTTTCTTTTAAATTTTGATTAATTTAGTTAATTTGTTTTTATATTGTGTATACTGTAGTTTAAAGATTTTATTTTGCAGGTACACTTTGAATAATTTGTCATTATTTTTAATGAGTTAATAATACCAGGTTTTGCTATACTTTTGAGAGAAACTTTGTTTTTTCTTAAGGGAAAGCAGCTGTTAAAACTTTCAAATATGGAGGGAGTCATAGAAGAGAAGGAAACAATGTATAGTTTTTATAACCAGTCACTGCTTTTTTAACTTAAGAAGAATAACTGTTATTTTGGAGCATTTTCTTACAATACACTTCTAAATAAATGTTTTTCTTCAGAATGCATATATTAGTTTCCATGGTAACTGGTAATGTTGGAGAACTTTAATCTTTGAAACTGTAGCGCCTGTCTTTAATGGTCTCTTGTGTGTGCACGGAAGACAGAACTATAGTCTAATAATATAGCAAGTCACCTCATCTCATTCACGAGGTTTCATCCTAAATGAAAATACTACAAATTTCGGAGCTATTGAAGAATAGGGACCCCAGCCTTCTTTAGTTAGGCTTATAATGCTAACTAACGAAAATATCACGAACTAATTTAACCAATCGTTAGGTTAACTGTACGCCCTTGACGATTGGTTAGGTTAGGTCATGATATTTTTATTAGTTAGCCTTATAAAGCTAACTAAAGAAGGCTGGGGTCCCTATTCTTCAATAGCTCCCAAATTTCTATACTGTTAAGAAAATGGGAAATTTGTAATATTTTCATTAAGGATGCAACATGGTGTAATGGTAGAACAAATTCCATTACAACTAAGGTTTCTAAGAAACCGGGGGTGGTGATGACGTAATGTCTGTTTACTAAATAGCAGTGGTGGGCACCGTTAACCAAAAAGTTAACTTCGATAACGATAATCCGTTAACCCCAATTTTTAACTCCGATAACGATAATTAATCCGATAATTTTACTACAAAGTTAACGGAAGTTAACGATAATCCGTTAACGATAACTATTTCTTTACTAACATTTAAAAAAATCAAGGAAAAAAGCTTTAAAACCCATAGAAAATGTTTATTTATGCAAAATCCAACAATAAATAGGTATTTAACTGTATTTTTATCAAGTTTTGCAACTTTTTTGCTTAATAACTTTTTTTTTTATTTTAATAAAAAAATGTACTGATTACATGTTTTGAAACCCTTGTAACCACTAACCATTAACTAAATTTTAATTTACCAGAGAATTATTATGGCGGGAACTGAAAGGTAAAATTAAATTTTAGGCACATTTATTAAAGACTATGACACACTGTGCTGGTTGCCCTTCAGAAAGACCAACTTCTCAAAGTTAGGCCCAACTGCCAGTCTTGACCTCTTGGGCCTCAGGATGTCCTTGCCGAGAGAGAAGAGCCGTTCCACTGCGGCAGAGGACGGAATTGGCAGACTGAAGTTATGGCGTTTTGAATTCATTCGCGGAGCGGTGATCTTCCGTGAATGACTCCTCGCAGTTAACGTGTTAACGGACTTTAACGGACTAAATATCGAGTTATCGGAAGTTAACTGGTCCGATAACGATAAATGGAAATTAACTTCCGTTAATAGTCCGTTAACAAAGTTAAAAGTTAACTTCGTTAATTAACTGTTATCGGATTAACGCTTTAGTGCCCAACACTGCTAAATAGTAACAATGAAAATTACTTTAGTCAAGTGAAATCATTTATATTAGGACAATAATAATAATATAATATTATTATTATTATTATTATTATAAAGGATTTACATTTAATTTCCAATATTCTGAATAGTTTTTATTTTCAATACTGAGTTTCTTAATTAATAATAACTCTAGATAAGAATTTGCAGTATGCTAAGAATACTGTCTTCATTTTTTCTTCTGCTGACGCGTTTCGTTCTATACTTTGAACATCTTCGGAGCTTTATACATAATTTTAAAGTAAAATGGGTTATATATATATTTCTTGATTGTGAGTTTGATACAATTTCAAATTAATTTAAGAATATTCGAAAGTTCATTAAATTTTATATTAATTTTCGGTTTTTTCATTTTAATGTAAAAGGCTTCGGTAATTTTTAGTTTTTGTACGTTATGTGATGAGTAGAAGATTTGAAAGTTTTGGGAGATATTTTTTAAATTTAATATTTTATGATCTACTCTGTAATGTTCGTTAATTTTACTTGGACGATATTTACGTTGGTATGCTCTCTCTTTAATGTGGTTTGTGGTGTAACCAATGTAAGTCGATGTACAGTCAACTACAGGACACGTAAATTGGTACACCACATGATGTTGCTTATCAGGGTTTTTGTTTCGTGTCGAAAAATGACTTGATAACTTTTTGTTTTTATAGTATATGTTAACATTGATAGTTTTTCTTTATCCATTGGTTTTATGTGCCTCTTTAATATATTGTTTAGACATTTTTCTTCATGTTTTAGTCTTGCGAGGGTGCCCTCTCAAGGCATTGGTTTCTGCCCTATGTAGGAGAATTGCGACTTCTGACTATCGTGGCTCCGTGGTGTAGTGGTTAGCACGTCTGACCGGCAATTGGAAGATCCTGGGTTCGATTCCCGGGCAGGTGCCTTATTTTTCATTTGTTCGTTATTTCTCTTCCACGTGTGCAGAACACTCCTCTATACTTACGTCGTTTCTATACATTAATATACTGCGTAGTCATTGCAGTTAAATGTGTATATATATATATATATATATATATATATATATATATACCTAAGTCCCTTCTGACCGTTGTCAGGTGGGGTCCTTCATAACGGTGCGCCGGTATCTCCGCCACGCAGCCCGATCTCTTGCCAAATTCGTCATCTCTCTCACTGGGAGTCGCGCATTCGAGTTCCTCAAGCTTCGCCACCATGTTGTTCTAGGTCTTCCCCTTGGTCTGTTACCGTGCATTCGTCCGTAATAGTACGGTCCTCGGCCATCTTCCAGCATCCATTCTTTCGACATTACCATACCTTCTCTGTATGTCATTCACTCTCTCCACGATGTTCTGATCCAGCTCGGCCATCTCTCGCATTCTTTCATTACTTATCCTCTGTTCCCACCTTACATTTAGTATCCTCCTAAGGCAGTACATTTCAAATGCCAGCAATTTACGTTATTCTTTCCGTTTCATCACCCAACACTCCGCTCCATATAATACAGTAGGTATTACTACACTATTCATGAGTCGAAGCTTCAATTTGCGCGAGATGGATTGGTCCCTCCATACTTTTGTCAGTTTCCTGAATGCAACATGTCCCAGTCCGATTCTATTTCTTATCATATTATACGAGCCGGCGTCCTCGGTATAATATACACCCAGATATTTAAAGCAAGTCACCTGCTCAATCTCTCCTGTGGCCTTCTCCTGCCTATCTTCATTACCTTTGTTTTATTTGCATTAATGACAAGTTTATACGTTGCACATACCCTCTCCAATCTTCTCACCATTCCCTGCAGTTGATTGACGGAATCTGTCATCAACACAATGTCGTCGGTGTATCTCAGATTGGTGATACGCTCTCCACCTACCAATATACCATCCTCACAACCGTCCAGGGCCTCCCTCATCACTCTTTCCATATACAGATTGAACAGATGAGGGGAGAGCGGGCATCCCTGCATCATTCCACGTTTCGTGTGGAAACTTTCTGTGACCGTTGGTCCCTTGCTTACCACCGCGCTAGTTGACTCATACAGTCTACTGATCAAACATACCAAATCATCCTCGAAACCGTAAGCCCGCAATACCGCCACCATCGCCTTTCTCCAAACCAAATCAAACGCTTGTTTGAAATCCACAAATACACAGAAGACGTCCCTTCCTAACTCCCACCTCTTTTCCACGATCTGGCTAAAGGTGAAGATCTGGTCGATCGTTCCTCTGCCAGCTCTAAAGCCGGTCTGTTCTTCTGTTAGTATTTCTGCTTCTCTATTGCTAAATCTCCGTTGGATAATCCTGGCTAAAGCTTTATACGCATGCGGGAGCAAACTTATGGGTCGGTAATTACCGCAAACAGTCACGTCTCCTTTCTTGTAGATCGGCACAATAACCGGCCGACCCCACTCCTGAGGGAAGACTCCATCAGTCAGTCCCCTCTGGAACAGCTTTGTGAGGGGAGCTTTATCCCTCGCCATCTGTTGTATGCTGCTTCTCACCTCCGCTTGCAACACTGCTGGTGTATCTATCCGCTCTGCATTCTGTCTCTGCAGCTCCGGGAAGTTTAGAAGACTGAACTCCTCCTCTGGTCCTCTGTAAAGCCTCTGGTAGTGGCTCTTCCACACTTCTCTCACCTTCTCCTCGTTTGAAACCTTTTCACCATCCGCATTTCTTACTGCTACTGATTGGTGGGTCCACTCTCTCGTCAGCTCTTTAACCGTTTTGTATAGGGCCTTCGAATTACCAGTTCTAAAGCTGCTTTCACATTTCTCGCATTTTTCTCTGATCCAGGTCTCCTTCGCCATCCCACATCCCCTATCTACCTCTCTGCACAGTTGTCTATATCGGTTTTTATATTCCTCCGTAGGGTTGTTATTTTTCCTTTTCTTGGCTTCTCTCCTTTCGTCGCACTTCCTCACTACTTCCTCCGTCATCCAACCTTGTTTTAGTTTCCTCCTCTTACCCAGTAATATATAAATTCTGCTCGATTAGAAAATGGACGATAGATGATAGAATAACCTCAAGATAATGTGAAATAGTTTTAGAAATGTTGCGAAGTACACGCGTTAACAGGTTCGCACATGTTTTATCACGATACAGAATGATACAGAATAATTTAGGCTAGTGGGGATGAAAAATGGGTCCTCTATAACAATATTAAGCGTCGACATCAGTGGCTTAGCCGTGAAACAAAGCCTGAACCTCAGCCAAGGAATGGACCCCATCCAAAGAAAATTTTGCTATGCGTTTGGAATTATTCATTTTCAGCTTCTGACAGATAACCAAACAATCACAGCTGAAGTCTACTGCCAACAACTCCAACGACTGAAGATGGCATTACAAGAAAAACGTCCTGCATTAATTAATCGCAGAGGTGTTCTATTCCACCTTGATAACGCGCGCCCTCACTGCTCGAATCACCACTGCCCAATTGGAGGCATTTGGTTGGGAAAAAATGCCTCATCCACCTTATTCTCCGGACATCGCACCTTCAGAATACCATTTATTCAGAAGTCTGCAACACCACCTAGATGGACAAAAGTTGCAATCCAGGAAGCTATCAAAAACGAAGTGATCGTTTTTTTTTAACTCGAAACCAAGGGATTTCTTCGAACGTGGCATAAAAAAAACTTTTCTACAGATGGGAGGAGGTTATAGAAAAAGAAGGGAATTATAATGATGATTAATTTGTCATTATGTCATTTAATTTTTTTTGTGAATAAACTAAAAATTCGAGCAAATTTGTCCTTATAAGTCCTTTAATTTTTGTTCTGAATGAACTAAAAAATCGAGCAGAATATATGTTTTATATATATATATATATATATATATATATATATATATATATATATATATATATATATATATATATATATATATAGTGGACCTAGTTTTAACCGTTTAAGGTGATAATGATTTAATTGTATGCAATGACTGACTGATTACTTATTAATGAAAGGCTGGGTTAATAATTTATGATGTAATACAGTATCACCGATTGGAATGAATGGTTATTTGATTAGGTCCACCATACTATTGGAAGTGACCGAAATGGCAGCGAGGGTCACCAGCTTGATTTACGCCCAAGCAAATTAATGTTAAGGTTATAAAAGACACCTTATGTTTTGTGTAGTTTAATTAAGAAAATAAATCCGTTATTTTATTCACTGTGATATAACAAAGAATTGACAGTAATTAATTGGTAGTTTTACGTTATGCTTATGGCATAGGCTTAGCTAATAAGATGAAATGTTAATAGCTTAATTGACACGTAATAAATAATGTAATACTCATCGATGGTATGTAAATGGCATGCGACATGTAACATTGAATGGGCCTAGTAACTGATATAAAGAATGCACGTGCGTTTGGTACATTGAATGGAATACTTGACACTGATTAAGTAGGCTAAATGATTGCATGGATGCACATAGAATAATTGATGTGGCCTAATAATAATGGATTGAAATGCTTGCACAAATATCATTTATATATAAGAACATTATGTGATGTTAAACGATTACGTCAAGAGAATATTTAGTTAACACATAAATATATGAATTGAACATAATGACGGATGATACGCGGAATAACGGTATAAAAATGACACTTGAATTGGATGACAGGCCTACTGCGTTCTTTCACGAGAGTCAGTTGGACGCGTGATTACACACTTTGGGAGTATAGCCTACCGTTCGGCGGTAGGCTAATGTAGGCTTCACAAGAGTACTTAGAATAGGAGGTACTTATCTTATGGTGACGTAACCTTTGTTGAAGGCGGGTTGAAGACGAACCTATTACGCAGATTCTAGTTGTCGTTGTCCGTTAAGCCTCTTGAGATGATGAATGTAGGCTTAGTTCGGAAGCCTGAGGTGATGTTACTCCTCGAGGTACAGGCTGGCCTTATGAGGTGCAGGCGTAGGCCTGGGATGCTGAATATATCTCTCGAGGAAGGTGGAGAAACTTGAAGGCCGACCCGGCAAACCGCAGGCCCGAAGTGATTCCGGTTGTGCCTCGAAGGATTGCTTCTGCAGGTGGTCTGTAGATCTTACTTGATGATAATGATTTGTAGGCCTTGAAGAAAGTAGCGGCCACGGCCCCTCGGCCAGGGGGCCGGAAAGCGGTTGGTGGACGTTCGATGATGAGTGTACGGGTGAGTGAGAGTGAGTATAAGTGGAAGCTCCTTTTATACCGTAGGCCTGTGACGTAGACTTCACGCCAATTCTTAAGACGCTTTGTCCACGCGTCTTTTAGTTGTTAACGGTTTTCGTTCGCTCCCATTGGGAAAAAAATAGACGCTCCATTGTTTGACTCTTGCCCACGTGTTTTTTTTCAAGTTCTTTGATGATAGCGTGGAAGTAAAGGATCTGTCTATTTGTTGGTCTATTTCTTGTCGATCCGATTATATATATATATATATATATATATATATATATATATATATATATATAATTAGGGTGATTCAAAAAAATCAAAGTTTTTTTTTTAATTGTTCAACCTGTATTTTTGTTCCCTATGACAAAAAAGTAGTGTATGCCAAATTTGGTGAATTTTAAATAAAATTTACTATGTGCTACCAGGCGTCAAAGTTTCCCTCTTTTTCAATTTGTTTGTTTTTACAACTTATGATTTTATGTTTAATTGTTTATATTTCAGGATTTTTAATTAATGGTTTATATACTAGCTTGCTTTTAATTGTTGCTTGGAACTCGTAATTTTGATACCAATTAATTGATTATGGAAGCTAGGCCTAACTCACCATCACCCAGTTGCTCATTTGGGAGAAGTTCTACAAGAAAAGAAACTGAAGTATGGCTAATTGGGCAGCCCTCTGCAGTACTAAAAACATCCGTATTACCATCAGAGAAGGAAATGATGGCCCTCTTCATGCACTACAGAAATATTAAAAAGCAAGACATTAGAGAATCATGCTGCTCTACTGCAGATGATGTGCTAGCAGTTTGGAAAAAAGCAGGAATACCAGCAAAACAAAGAATACATGTAGTAGATAAAATTCAAGGAATACTGAAGGAATGACAGCTGCTTAAGAAAACCAAAGCAAACAAATTGAAAAGATCACAAAATTTAAATAATAAAGAAGAAAAATGGAAAGATAAACTGGAAAACTTATTTGACATTGCTCATGAGAATGCTACGCAGCTTATAAAAATAGAAGATGATAAGAAATTCTTGAAAATGCAACGTGAGAAAGGACGTCATGGAAAAATGGGTACCATTGATAAGGCTGTTGCTAAAAAAGACAAAGAGCAGCAGAAAAGCAACAACGTTATGAAAAGAGGAAAGCAGAAGAAGAGATCAAAAGAAAGAAGAGTGAAGAGGCTGTCATACTCACCAGTACATCATCAGAATCAGAGGAGAGTGAAAGTGATGAATCTGGTTTCTGTGCTGCACAACCTTCAACATGGAAAAGTAAGGTTGGCAAACGTAGAAAATTGTTTGATGATAAATTATTAGGAAGTCTTGATGTTGCAAAATTGAGTGACAGAAATGAGTCTCTTTTTAATGCAAACAATCAGACATCGCTTGAATGGGACATCTGCGAACAAATAAAATGCATGTGTTTCAATACAACGGCAGCCAATACTGGTCCTAGAAATGGTGCAGCTATTCTTCTAGAACAAAAATTCGACAACGATTTATTGTGGCTGGCATGTCGACACCATATATTTGAAATTATGCTGAAAGCTGTTGTTTCAAAGTCTTTATCACCATCTTCTGGCCCAGATATAGTCATTTTTAAGAAGTTCAGAGAAAAATGGTCAAGCATTAATAAGGAGGACTACGAGACAGCATTATCAGATCCAGATATCTATGAAAATATTCATGACATCAAAGATGACATAATTATATTTGCAACAATCAACTAGATACATTCCAACCAAGAGACGATTACCTAGAACTATTGCAGTTAACATTATTTTTTTGGGAGGTGAACCAAAAGGTGGAATCAAATTTAAACTCCAGCGGGACTTCATCGGGCTAGGTGGATGGCCAAAATTACATATTCATTATAAATTTTTATGTTCAAATCTCAGTTCAAAATTTCAGTAAAAGACAAAAAAGAACTAAAAGACATCTGTCTATTTGCTACTCGGTTATATGTAAAGGCATGGTTTACAGCTCCTGTGCCATCTTGCGCTCCTCGTCTTGCTCTGGAATTATTACAGAATCTTGTAGTCTACAAACAAATAAATGACACAATTGCATTTGTTGCTATTAAAAAACTGTTAGGTCACCTCTGGTACCTATCAGAAGAACTGGTAGCCTTGGCCTTTTATGATGAAGTGCCTACTGAAACGAAAAACAAAATTGTAAAGGCCTTGCAAAATACAACAGAAACTCTTCCTGCAAAACAGGCTTTTCTAGATCCTGCACTTATTTCAACGAAGAAATTAGGAGATTTTGTCATCAAATACTCAAAGATTCTTTACAATAACAGAATTTAGTTCAAAATTTTAACTCAAAGATGCTAAACAATGGCATAATGATGAAGAGTATAACTCCGCTAAGAAATCTATCAAACAGTGGAAAGTCGTGAATGATATAGCGGAAAGAGGAGTAAAATTAATGGATGAATATAATAAAATACTAACACATGACGAAGATCAAAAACAATTCTTGCTACAAGTAGTGAAAAATTACAGGGCTGTTTACCCTGATAGAAAAAAAGAAACATTGATGAAGTAAGGACAGCTAATGTCTCAAATATCATGCTAGTTTAATTATGCATGCTTGTGGTTATGGTAGGACCTACGGGGGAGCTTTCCACATTAAAAAAAGCAATGCGCTTTGTACTGTACCCCCTGGGTGGTGTGGAAAAATTTGACAATTTGAGTCGTTCTGTCAATTTTTAATTGCTGGTAGCAAGTTAGCAACCCCTAAAAATTAAAAATTTGCTAAAATATTTTAGGATAGTTGTTTTTATGCTGAAATGAACCATTTAAAGGGTTGAACACATTAAAATATAAAAAAAATTTTTTACCCCCATATATATATATATATATATTATATATATATTATATAATATATATATATATAGAAACGACGTAAGTATAGAGGAGTGTTCTGCACACGAGGAAGAGAAATAACGAACAAATGAAAATGAGGTGACCGCCCGGAATCGAACCCAGGATCTTCCGATTGCCGGTTAATCGAAAGATCCTGGGTTCGATTCCCGGTCACCTCATTTGACTGCGTGGTCATTGCAGTTATATATATATTATATATATATATATATATATATAGGGCTAGGCTGATATATATATATATATGCACTAGAATCACAAAATAACACGTGACCTTATTAATAAGCAAACAACCACAAGGAAAAGGAAACACAAAGTCCAAGCGCTTTCGTGATATATTCACGAAAGCGCTTGGACTTTGTGTTCCTTTTCCTTGTGGTTGTTTGCTTATATATATATATATTAGAAATTATATTTCAAAAATTATTTTCTTTCTGTGTCAGCAACAAAACAAAAGCATTCCATTTTGCAATCATGATTCCTTGACATGTCAAACGTGTTCCAATACTTTTTAAAAGTGTGTCTTATATACTTTGATGATCTGTGCCACAGAAAACCACAAAACAATCGAATGAATTATTATACGAATTATAAATAATTGTATTTTATCGAATTAAACAAGAATGTACAAGATTCTTTTATATTTTTTTATTAATTGCACGTCGTATGGATAATATGAAGCTGACAACAGACTGATTTAAATGTTACAAAAGGTATTTATGTATAATTAATATTTACCTAGTCTTTGCCTAGCTTTATTATTATATATTAAATTATATACATACAGTTTCTATGCTCTTAACTATTCTATATTTATTCTATATTTACGATAACTCATCTATTTTACAAATAAATAAGTGTTTTATATAAAATAAGAATATGAAGAAAGAAGATCCCTATTTTTAAGAATATATATATATATATATATATATATATATCATTCCGAAACGTTGGTGCTATTAAACCTTGAAGGATGTTTGTATTTTCTCTGGTGTTCCTGTTTATTATTATTATTATATATATATATATTATATATATATATATATATATATATAAAAGAATACTTGCGGTTGTCTGATTAACCATCGTCACGTTAATTCCTATATCTATACCTTGTTGAAAATTTATTTCTATGCCTATGCTTGTGCTCATACTTTCAATTATTTCCATACCATACCCTATACCCGTACGCCATCCCTGACTGTCGGAGTGATTTTATTTAATGTGAACAAAAAAAAGAAGCAAATATTGGAAAGAATATAAAACTGAATTAAAACTTAAATCTTTTACAAAAAAATACAAAATTAAAAAGTAAAGAATATTTATTGATAAAAAACCAGTAAAATTAATGTATATATTTCAAGCAAACACTGAGATAAATGTCATTTATAAAGCAGGATTACTGACATTTTCCACTTCCTTCGAATTCGTCCGAGGACGTTTCAAAAGGAATTATTTATAATTTAAATACGTTTTAAATTAGTTTCTCCTTTACAAATCTTTGATGGGTAACTAAAATTTATTTTATTTTTAGTTTAGTTATCTCTTTTTTTTCTTTTGATATTTCATTCTTTCCCCTTAAAAGGGCTCTCTCTCTCTCTCTCTGAGTAGATTAAGTAAATATACAAAAACTAAAATAAAAAAGGTATAGCATAGATTAGGTGAGATAGAGTTGTGTTTCTGCCGTCATGATTTCTTTTTTCTCTTGGGTGGCTGGATGCACGTGACGGGCAAGGGCATGGTGTGAAAAATCTGATTTCTGTTCTTAATTCCTATTTCAACCCCTTTCCTATAGAAGCATTTCATCACTGCCGGCGTGATGGCTTTCCGTGTACGTGGATGTAGACATGGAGAGTGTAACCTTTACCTCTCTCTTAATCCTTTTGGGGCTAGCCTGAAGTTGGTCACGGGGTCTTTGTTGGACCGATACCTCGGTATACAGAGCTGTAAATATTTTCTATAAAATCAAAACCATACGTTCGAGATTTTTGTGACGATACCAAATAGTTGATGTGCGATTGGCACAAGTATCTGATTGGTTAGTTTATACTGTGGTGCTGTCTAGTGTACCATCTGTGTGTGCATAGTATAATTGTAGAGTTAGCTATATTCTCCTCTTTCCTGTAAAACTTCCTTGCCTACTTTTCCAGGGTCAAGGTATTTTTTCAACCTTTTTCCGTACCCGCCTCTGGCGGAGCGGAGGATGAGAGAGCCTTATGCGTTTCTAAGTTTCTATCCACTTTTCTACTACTGCTAGAATAATTAAAAAATGAACCAGTTTAATAACAGGAACCTCCTCGAAATGACCAAAAGGTCTTTGAGGCTTCCTCTTGTCCATTTAACTTAGTATTAGATGATGACCTCGAGTAGATCAATGCTCAAACGTGTGAATGATGTTTGTGTGGGTATTTCCATTTCTAAACTGTCCTATAAAATTTCTCTGCATTTTTTTTTCCTGCAAATTGTCGAGTACTTTCTTCTTCCTGAATTCCAAACCTGCTCATAGTGGGCAAGAAGGGGGATGAGGAGGAGGGGAAAGCCTTCTTGCTTTTATATGTTAATTCTTTTTTCTTAGTGTGGTCCGCGTTTGAATGAAATATACGGGTCCACCTCGAGTCGGCTGCAAAGCCGATGTAGCTCCCTTACTTCCCTGTAACTCTCTCTCTCTCTCTCTCTCTGTTGCCTCACTTTCACCATAGGAATGGAATGTCTTCCTTGTAGTGACCCTTTAAAAGGAAAGGGTTGATAACATACTTGTATTACATACAGTAGACGTTTACCGCATCAAAAGAGAAAATGGCAAAACGAATAGAATTTTTTTTTGTTTACTTGTTCCGAAATATTAATGATATCATATTTAGCTTCTTTAATTGTGTAAATTGAGTCTCTATTATTTAGTTACACAGACACGTGAAGATAGAAGGACACTTACACCTATTCATAATTGTAGTTTTAGAGTTTCAAATACATTTATTTAAAGTACCTGCATATACAGGGTGATTCACTCACTGGTAGCCCTAAAGTATCGCTAATACGATACTCTGGGGCTACCAGCGAGTGAATCACCCTATATTTACATACTATAAAGTTATGTAATATTTATTTGCATTAATTTATATATGCATATTTACAATATACACTTACACTATACTCACATACACTTATTTACACACACACGTGTGTGTGTGTGTGTATATATATATACTGTATATATATATTATATACACCCCCGCAAGGGGGTTCTACGCTCGTGCTCTTGAGTGCTCTTTGTGCTCGTTTGTACGTGCTTGCTCCTGGAGGTTTCACGTGCGCCCTCCCGGCCCTAGCACCCAAGGATGATGGGGCTCGACCCTGCAGTCCTTGGTCTTTTTCCTTCGACTGTCCCTCCACCCTTCTTTTTACTCTCACTTTTTCTTTGTTTCCGCCGAGATATGCCCTTTTAAATAGAGACGAATCGGTTCTTCCGAACTTAAATATATATATATATATATATATATATATATATATAATTTAGGGTGATTCAAATATGGGGGTAAAAAAATTTTTTTATATTTTAATGTGTTCAACCCTTTAAATGGTTCATTTCAGCATAAAAAACAACTATCCTAAAATATTTAGCAAATTTTAATTTTAGGGGTTGAACAGCAATTAAAAATGACAGAATGATCAAATTGTCAAATTTTCCACACCAACTAGGGGGTACAGTACAAGGCGCATTGCTTTTTTAATGTGGAAAGCTCCCCCATAGGTCCTACCATAACCACAAGCATGCATAATTAAACTAGCATGATATTTGAGACATTAGCTGTCCTTTACTTCATCAATGTTTCTTCTTTCTATCAGGGTAAACAGCCCTGTAGTTTTCACTACTTGTAGCAAGAATTGTTTTTGATCTTCGTCATGTGTTAGTATTTTATTATATTCATCCATTAATTTTACTCCTCTTTCCGCTATATCATTCACGACTTTCCACTGTTGATAGATTCTTTAGCGGAGTTATACTCTTCATCATTATGCCATTCTTTAGCATCTTTGAATAAAAATTTGAACTAAATTCTGTTATTGTAAAGAATCTTTGAGATTTGATGACAAAATCTTCTAATTCTCATTGGAATAGTGCAGGATCTAGAAAAGCCGTTTTGCAGGAAGAGTTTCTGTTGTATTTTGCAAGGCCTTTACAATTTTGTTTTTCGTTGTCAGTAGGCACTCATCATATAAAGGCCAAGGCTACCAGTTCTTCTGATAGGTACCAGAGGTGACCTAACAGTTTTTTAATAGCAACAAATGCAATTGTGTCATTTATTTGTTTGTAGACTACAAGATTCTGTAATAATTCCAGAGCAAGACGAGAGAGGAGCGCAAGATGGCACAGGAGCTGTAAACCATGCCTTACATATAAGCGAGTAGCAAAAGAAGATGTCTTTTAGTCCTTTTTTGTTTTTACTGAAATTTTGAACTGAGATTGAACATAAAATTTTTAATGAATAAATTTTGGCCATCCACCTAGCCCGATGAAGTCCCGCTGGATGTTTAAATTTGATTCCACTTTTGGTTCACCTCCCAAAAAAATAATTGTTAACTGCAATAGTTCTAGGTAATCGTCTCTTGGTTGGAATGTATCTAGTTGATTTGTTGCAAATATAATTATTGTCATGTTTGATGTCATGAATATTTCATAGATATCTGGATCTGATAATGCTGTTTCGTAGTCCTCCTTATAATGCTTGACCATTTTTCTCTGAATTCTTAAAAAGGACTAATCTGGGCCAGAAGATGGTGATAAAGACTTGAAACAACAGCTTCCAGCATAATTTCAAATATATGGTGTTGACATGCCAGCCACAATAAATCATTGTCGAATTTTTGTTCTAGAAGAATAGCTGCACCATTTCTAGGACCAGTATTGGCTGGCATTGTATTGAAACACATGCATTTTATTTGTTCGCAGATGTCCCATTCAAGCGATGTCTGATTGTTTGCATTAAAGAGAGACGCATTTCTGTCACTCAATTTTTGCAACATCAAGACTTCCTAATAATTTATCATCAAACAATTTTCTACGTTTGCCAACCTTACTTTTCCATGTTGAAGGTTGTGCAGCACAGAAACCAGATTCATCACTTTTACTCTCTCTGATTCTGATGATGTACTGGTGAGTATGACAGCCTCTTCATTCTTCTTTCTTTTGATCTCTTCTTCTGCTTTCCTCTTTTCATAACATTGTTGCTTTTCTGCTGCTCTTTGCTTTTTTTAGCAACAGCCTTATCAATGGTACCCATTTTCCATGACGTCCTTTCTCACGTTGCATTTTCAAGAATTTCTTATCTTCTATTTTTATAAGCTGCATAGCATTCTCATGAGCAATGTCAAATAAGTTTTCCAGTTATCTTTCCATTTTTCTTCTTTATTATTTAAATTTTTGTGATCTTTTCAATTTGTTTGCTTTGTTTTTCTTAAGTAGCTGTCATTCCTCAGTATTCCTTGAATTTTCTCTATACATGTATTTTTGTTTTGCTGGTATTCCTGCTTTTTTCCAAACTGCTAGCACATCATCTGCATTAGAGCAGCATGATTCTCTAATGTCTTGCTTTTTAATATTTCTGTAGTGCATGAAGAGGGCCATCATTTCCTTCTCTGATGGTAATACGGATGTTTTAGTACTGCAGAGGGCTGCCCAATTAGCCAGACTTCAGTTTCTTTTCTTGTAGAACTTCTCCCAAATGAGCAACTGGGTGATGGTGAGTTAGGCCTAGCTTCCATAATCGATTAATTGGTATCAAAATTACGAGTTCCAAGCAACAATTAAAAGCAAGCTAGTATATAAACCATTAATTAAAAATTCTGAAATAAACAATTAAACAAAATCATAAGTTGTAAAAACAAACAAATTGAAAAAGAGTGAAACTTTGACACCTGGTAGCACATAGTAAATTTTATTTAAAATTCACCAAATTTGGCATACACTACTTTTTGTCATAGGGAACAAAAATACAGGTTGAACAATTAAAAAAAAAAACTGATTTTTTTGAATGTTACGGCAAGCGGGAGGTGTCCCTTTGGGGCATTGGTTCTGCGCGTATGTAGAGGAATTACGGCATTTGTTTGGGTGAGGCCTGTGGTGTAGTGGTTATCATATCTGACCGGCAATCGGAAGATCCCGGGTTCGATTCCCGGGTGGGTACCTCATTTTTTCATGTTTCGTTCTTTCGCTCTCATCTTGCGCGGAATATCTCCTATACAAGCGTCGTTCTTTACGTTATTTATACTGCGTGTTCTTTGCAGTTGAATGTATATATATATATGTGTGTGTGTGTGTGTGTGTGTGTGTAGACCCACCTACACACAACTCTTTAATGAGCTGAAGATCTGCTCCAGCGTCAGGGAGCAAATGTCAGTATACATGACTAACTCTTATTGCGGGATTACCATAAAAAATAAGGAGCGGCCTCATTGCTGCAAGAATGAAATGGACAATAATGGAATTCAAAATGAAGGAGAAATAATTTCACTAAAGTTGTCGAATGTATTGACTTTCATTTTCCCGAAGATTTATTTAATACGAAACTTAAAACACAACCGTTTTTGCCTCTTATATTCAGCAATTGTTTCTCAACCTCTTTCCGAGTGCGACCTCTTACTGCATTCAGCCCTAAGCTCGTGTCCCCAATTCCTTCCCTTCTATACCCTTTCTCACTTTACTAAATCTGAATTAAAAATAAAGTGGGTATATTTTAGCGTATTTTGAAGACGGTTAATTTTCAGGAAGTGATTTGGATTTTGATACACGCAGATATTAGACGCAAGGACGTTTTAAGTTTTTTTTACAAGATATTGTTCTGAAAATGTATTTATGCAGGGTATTTGCAGCACTTATCAAGTTGTCATTGCTGAGCAAGAGGATACCCACGTGACTCCCGTACACAGCTTATTACCACGAGAACAAACGATGTTTTGAGTTTTCTATACCCAAAGCTTGCCTTCGTAGAAATTAGGAAAAGTTATTGCTTTAAGTATGAAATGGTGAAAGAACGGTCTTAATATACAATATTTATTAGTTATTAAGTAAGGGAAGATTAGAAATGTGTAGGTATATGCGGAAGGAAAACTGCAATATGTTATCTTTCTGAAGAAATTCCAGTAAAAAAATACACATCCATAAATTAAAAACTACGAATCCATCGGCCCCGGGTTCGAGACCCGACGGCAGCCGGCGCGCAGCAAAACCCAGCTGTTCATCCTTCCACACAATAAAGAAAGTGGTTGGTAGGTAAATGGGTACCCTTGGGGGCCTAGTGGTTACGACGCTGGGCCGCTGACGGGGCGTGGTTCGGATTCCACGTTAAACTGTAGGTCTAAGGTGGAGTGAAAAGCTTGACCTTCGTCAGAATGAACAATTCGGGCGGAAGCTAACCAAAGGTACCAAAGGTACCAAAGTGTATGTGTGTATATATATATATATATATATATATATATATATATATATATATATATATATATATATATATATAGGGTGGGCGGAAAGTAGCTCCCTATTTTGGATTGGTAAAAAAATACGTATATTATCCATTTATTTCAGAAGAAATAATATGAAAAGGTAGGCATACATGGTAGGTTTTCTCTAAAATTCAATGTGGGCTCCAACTCTTTCCACCAGCTTCTGGAGCCGCCCAGGAATGGCGTCCACTGACTTTAGCAGGAACTCCGGCGGGATGGAGGACATGACTTCCCGAATTCGGTCCTCCAGTTCTTCCAATGTCCTCGGTTTGGTGCGGTAGACTTCTTCCTTTACCCACCCCCAAAGAAAGAAGTCGCACGGTGTCAAGTCGGGGCTCCTGGCTGGCCATTGATGTGGACCACGACGACCCATCCAACGCCCAGGGAAGTGGGCATCCAGCCACTCACGGACAACAAGAGCGAAGTGCGGAGGGGCGCCATCTTGCATAAATATCAGATCGTCGATGTTCTCCCATGTGCTGACAACCGGCCAGACCTCGTTTCGCAACATAGCAAGGTACCGCTCAGCATTCATGGTGTTGCGCAGAAGGAACGGGCCCACAACCTGATCTGAGGTCATACCACACCACACCGTTACACTGAACCGATTCTGCCGTTTTTCAGCGGTAACCGTGCGACTTCTTTCTTTGGGGGTGGGTAAAGGAAGAAGTCTACCGCACCAAACCGAGGACATTGGAAGAACTGGAGGACCGAATTCGGGAAGTCATGTCCTCCATCCCGCCGGAGTTCCTGCTAAAGTCAGTGGACGCCATTCCTGGGCGGCTCCAGAAGCTGGTGGAAAGAGTTGGAGCCCACATTGAATTTTAGAGAAAACCTACCATGTATGCCTACCTTTTCATATTATTTCTTCTGAAATAAATGGATAATATACGTATTTTTTTACCAATCCAAAATAGGGAGCTACTTTCCGCCCACCCTGTATATATTATAACTGCAAACACGCAGTATAATTAACGTAAAGAACGACGCTTTGTATAGGAGAATTATCCGCGCAAGATGAGAGCGAAAGAACGAAACATGAAAAAATGAGGTACCCACCCGGGAATCGAACCCGGGATCTTCCGATTGCCGGTCAGATATGATAACCACTACACCACAGGCCTCACCCAAACAAATGCCGTAATTCCTCTACATACGCGCAGAAACCAATGCCCCAAAGGGACACCTCCCGCTTGCCGTAACATTATACACATTATAACTGCAAACACGCAGTATAATTAACGTAAAGAACGACGCTTTGTATAGGAGAATTATCCACGCAAGATGAGAGCGAAAGAACGAAACAAATGAAGATCCCGGGTTCGATTCCCGGGTGGGTACCTCATTTTTCATGTTTCGTTCTTTCGCTCTCATCTTGCGCGGATAATTCTCCTATACAAAGCGTCGTTCTTTACGTTTTTTATATATATATATATACCCTTAGTTTAGCTTCCACTTGAATTGTTCACTCTACCTCAGACCTACAGTTTAACGTGGAATCCGAACCACGCCCCACCAGCTACCCAGCGTCTTAACCACAAGGCTACTCAGGGTACCCATTTATCTAACCAATTTTTTTTTTTTTTTATTGTATGGAAGGATGATGGTTAGCGTATCTGACTGGCAATCGGATGATTCCGGGTTCGATGCCTGGGAGGTGCCTCATTTTTCATTGCTCGTTTTCCCTTTTGTGAGGACACTTCTAAAAAGCGTCGTTATTTACATTATATATACACTGTGTAGTTTGCAGTTAATACACACACCACACACTTTTCTCAAGGTTCAAGACGTGTTAATAGGTTAAATGTGAGTCAGAAGAAAGGTGTTACTACTTTACACAAAACATCATTCCCCCCCATACACCAATTCAGGATACGAGCGGCTCGCAGCATCATCACTGTTTCCGTACGTGGCTCATTATCACTGGAGGCAATAATGCTCTGTGTAATTCTTATCCAGTGAACAGTCTGATCCACAATAACTTCCGTGCCTGTGTCGTAGTTTGCATGGCAGACACACTTTATAGGTCCGGGTGACCTTTAATCTTCATACGTTTTATAGGTCCGGATGAATGATTCATCAGGAGCAAGTTGCACCGAGAGTTTATGCGAAATGTAAAATAGCGATGCAAGCTCTCCTTTAGGGGGCCCGGTAGCTCAGTGGTTATGGTGGCGGACTCTGAGAGGTGGTGTCTCGCTGGTTCGCTCCCGGCCGCTGGCATCGGATGGAGTTGAGTTGGCCACTTACTCCGTTTCTGCTCTGGTTCAGGTGACCCTCGGGACACACACACCCCTACGTAGTGAAGAAATGAGCTTTTTGGATGTTACCTGCTCCTTGTCAATAGATCTTTTCCAGCTTTCACAACTGACTCTGGAGATTCGTTTTAAGAATCCAAGACACGAGTAACACTGCTTCCCACAACATTAACAAAGTGATGATGGTTCTAGGTGTAACTGGATGGGTGGGCGACCAAAACCTGTTTAATCTTTGGCTATTATATCAAAGTCTACCTATACTGTATCCATTTAGGCCATGAAAATACACGGCTATCAAAATTTTGAGCTTTACATCCAAAGCCAGGTGTCCAAATTTGCAAAGCTGCACCCAGAATGTAAGTGGCTCGTGAGTTTAATGTAAATGTTATGCTCCCACTGACTTAAAATTTTCTGTTCAGTCTTTTGTACGAAATTTAGTGTACATGTTAAAAAGCGAACGTGTACCAACGAGACATAGGTAAGCTTTGATTATACAGGGTGTTCCTAACTTATCCTTCTTATTTTAAATGTAAACTAAAGAATAACTAATAAGCAGTGATGGGCACTAAAGCGTTAATCCGACAACAGTTAATTAACGAAGGTAACTTTTTTTTAATGACTATTAACGGAAGTTAATTTCCATTTATCGTTATCGGACCAGTTAACTTCCGATAACTCGATATTTAGTCTGTTAAAGTCCGTTAACACGTTAACTGCGAGGAGTCATTCACGGAAGATCACCGCTCCGCGAATGAATTCAAACCGCCATAACTTCAGTCTGCCAATTCCGTCCTCTGCCGCAGTGGAACGGCTCTTCTCTCTCGGCAATGACATCCTAAGGCCCAAGAGGTCAAGACTGGCAGTTGGGCCTAACTTTGAGAAGTTGGTCTTTCTGAAGGGCAACCAGCACATTGTGTCATAGTCTTTAATAAATGTGCCTAAAATTTAATTTTACCTTTCAGTTCCCGCCATAATAATTCTCTGGTAAATTAAAATTTAGTTAATGGTTAGTGGTTACAAGGGTTTCAAAACATGTAATCAGTACATTTTTTATTAAAAATAAAAAAAAGTTAAGCAAAAAAGTTGCAAAACTTGATAAAAATACAGTTAAATACCTATTTATTGTTGGATTTTGCATAAATAAACATTTTCTATGGGTTTTAAAGCTTTTTTCCTTGATTTTTTTAAATGTTAGTAAAGAAATAGTTATCGTTAACGGATTATCGTTAACTTCCGTTAACTTTGTAGTAAAATTGTCGGATTATCGTTATCGGAGTTAAAAATTGGGGTTAACGGATTATCGTTATCGAAGTTAACTTTTTGGTTAATGGTGCCCACCACTGCTAATAAGTATACAAGTATGCAGTTTGCACCATCTTGAAGCCCACCTCAAAAGTTTTTATTTACTATTTATGCCGTTTTCTTTCAGGTGTCTCTCCAGTGAGTAGAGTAACCTCCCGAAAAATAAAACACGGCGACCACACAAGAGAAGGCTCAATGCGTCGTGTGACTCGCAGAGACGAAGTCAATGATTATAACGCAGCATGTGGTGCACATGTAGAAGTCAACTGACATGTCAAGAAAAACTCCGAGTTCGGCTACAAGATGGTGCAGACTGCATACTTGTATGTCTATTGGTTACTTTAATTTACATTCAAAACAGGAACGATAATTTAGGAACATCCTGCACTCAGTGGTGTAGCGAGGGTTCGTGGCGCCCGGGTGCAAGGGTAGAGAATGCCGCGGGAAAATTTTGACTACGAAGAGTCGATTTGACGCAATTTGAGCCCTATTTTCAACTATTTTAAACCCCTATTTTCAAGGTAGATTAATAAGATTATCTGTTATTTTAACCTATTTTATTTTACTTATAAATCACTGTTTTCATGAAAATGTGAAAATAGTATACCAAAGCAATGAACAAAAACTTGACAAATCAAATTTTGCACAGATTCAATTTTGCTTTCATCTTTCGGTTTTATTTTTACCAAAAAAATTTAGTGATGTTCAAAACATTTGAATTTTTTCTCAAACATATTTCCAATTATATGTTGTTATAATGTCATAATATAATGTTTCAGACCAACAAAGACCCTAGGATCCACTCATGGCTGGTCTATCTAACTGTGGTTGTAGTTGTGTATTGCGCATGTCCTCCGTGGTGGCGGAGGGGACCTACAATTTTACGTGGGTTCCGAACCACAAAAACCTTAATTTTACTACCTTAAACTATATCCAATCTATCAACATGCGTGTCTAATCGATTTTTAAACATGTTTATAGACATGCTACTAATTACTTTTACCGGCAAACTATTCCACCTATTTACTATTCTATGTGTAAAAAAGTTTTTGGCAACTGCTGTCTCGAACCTTCTACTTGTCAACTTACACCGTTATTTCTAGTCCTGTTATACTGTGATATTTCGAAAAAGCTATCTCTATTTACGTTATCGAACCCATTCATAATTTTAAAAACCTGGATTAGATCACCCCTTAACCTCCTAGTCTCGAGTGTAGTCAATTTTAACTCCTTAAGCATATCCTCGTACGACTTCGACCTAAGCGACGGAATCATCTTAGTTGCTCGTCTTTGAACTCTTTCGATTTTGCCTTATCTTTGCGCATATGCAGATTCCAAAATTAGATCACGTACTCCAAATGGGGTCTAACATGATTTATAAAGAATAATAATAATATCGCGCGATTTGTACTCAAAATTCCTAGCTATGAAACCTAGCACTTTGTTCGCCTTATTGACCGCTGCTGTGACGATAACTCCTAAATCTTTTTCCTGTTCTACGCTTGCTAACTCCTCCTCTGACATACTATACACAAAATTACCATTGCGCGAACCTATGTTAAATTTTGCACTTATCGACATTAAATCTCATTTGCCATATGACTGACCAATCAACGACTTTGTTCAAATCTTCCTGGATTTTACCTCTATCTTCATCATTAATTGCCCTACCCCCCAACTTCGTGTCATCTGCAAACTTTGGAACTGTACTGACTAGGCCGACATCTAAATCGTTAATATATATAAGAAAAAGCAAGGGGCCCAATACAGAACCCCGAGGAACGCCGCTCGCTACATTAGCCCAAGACGACTCCGCTTCGTCAACGACCACCCTCTATTTCCTACCTCGCAACCACTCTTCTATCCAATTTATTACTACACCCCTGATTCCATGAGCCTTACTTTTTTCAAGGAGTCTTTTGTGTGGTACGGTGTCAAACGCTTTTTGAAAATCCAAATGCACGACATCTACCGCCCGATGACTATCGTAAACTTCAACCACGCTTTGAAAAAATTCTAAAAGATTAGTTAAGCAAGATTTGTTTCGTCTAAAACCGTGCTGCATATTTCCAATGAAGTTATGCGATTCCAAGTGTTCGACTATACGACCCCTAATTATTGATTCCAATAGCTTACCTACAACAGGCGTTAAATTGATTGGCCTATAATTTCTCGCCTTTCTTAAAAATAGGCGTTACATTTACGAACTTGAAATTATCTGGTACGCACCCCTCAGAAATAGACGCATTAAAAATCTTTGTTAGCGGCACAACAATGCTTTCTTTTAATAGGTTTAGGTATACACAGTATACACTCGTCAATGAAATGTAATATATTGTCCTACTTGCCTGCAGTTTTTCCAATAATGTACTTGTACATTCTCGAACAAAATTGGTTAAAGCTTGTGATATCCTGATGAGAACAAATGAGTTCGAAACTGGTCGATGTCTAGTTTTTTACCGCTATTTGTGTACTCAAATTATACACATTTCACTCATTCCGTTTGAAGGCTACCCCGGCTGATAGAAACGAAATGAATTTTCGGCATTGAAGTTATAATAGTGGTTATTTAAATATTTGTCATTTACTTACTATGTGAATACATTGCAATCTGTCACAACCGCAATAGTTTATAAAGCACTGCTATAACTGCTAGGCCGTTGGCTCAATTGGTTAAAGCTTATGGCAATGCACATCATATTCCTATATTTCTGTCACGATTTTATGTAATACACCACTTCTTTTGATACATTTGCTATATTAGCATGTATGTATCATTGTTTCTATATGTACCAGTTTTTATCAATAAATAAAATTCTAAATTTAATTTTTTTTTACTAGAAATAAACATTATTATTATTAATACCCCTGTCTGTGGTTATGATACATGCCCAAACTTGCCTCCCGGCCGCGGATGTAAAAAACGCAAATGTCATGCAAAAAAAATTGCTCGCTTGGCCGATTTGACCCCCCCCCCCCAAAACCAACGCCTAGGGCACGAGCTCGACCCCCTCGCTACGTCACTGCCTGTACTATAGATAGTATCGGTTGTATGACTTACAGTGGATTTTCAAATTACTTGAACCACCTACATACTTGACGTGGAATGAGATTTAGAAAAGGTTTTCAAAGGATTAAGAGAAGCCGTTTATGGGTACTTACCTTTTTGCGATGTCTAGACACACGTAGTCTCGGAGAATGATTGTTATCAAGAACTACTACCTTCTCTAGCTTTATCGAAAAAAAAGAAAAATCTGGGAGTGGTCTAAGTAATTTCAGCAGTTATTGTATGTTTTCTGAGAGTGACTGACTGACTTGGAATATGCACTCTTGCGAAATATTAGCTGTTATGCCCAGCACTTCCTGGGGGTGGGCTGATTGTATTAAATTTTAATTATTCGAATCGTCTTAATAATATAATTCATCTAATATCTATCCGCAGAAAAAACTTTTACGTTCCTGAATCGATTTCAACTAACCATTTATATTTTACTTGAAGCTCACGAGCAGCTAAATTTCAAATATTGTACAACTTTTTTTTTAACTCGTGACTTTCGATGCGCAGCTAAAAATACTGAAGGCTACATTCTTTACTAAATTTAGTAACCAACTTGATTTTCTTCATTCCACAAAAGTGCTGGAAACTCCATAAAAGCGTGTTGGGATTTGGTTTGGATCACCTGACGATCAGGGCCCCCAGCATTCTTTAATTAGCTTTATAAGGCTAAGTACGAAAATATCACGACCTGACCTAACTAACCAATCGGCAAGGGCGTATAGTTGACCTAACAATTGGTTAGGTTAGGTCGTGATATTTTCGTTAGTTAGTCTTATAAGGCTAACTAAAGAAGGCTAGGGGCCCTGATCTTCAGGTGATCTCTTGGTTTTAAGAAAATTTTGGGTCAAAATTTTGAAAAAAAAAAAAAAGTTCCTAAAAACACTCCAGGGAACCCACAGGAGTAGGATTGCCAGATGTCCCGGTTTTCGGCCTCTTGTCCCGGCGTCCCGAAAAACCTTTCGGGACCAATCACGTAAAAAAAGAATAGTTAAAACGGATTTTACGATGTCGAGCAAAGTTACACGATTGCTTATTTTTAAATATAAGCAAGGTAATATATACATTTGATCAATGTTGGATTACATAATGAAGACAAAAGATTAATGAAGGCTGTTAAATCCAGCGAAAAGTACGAGATGCGTTTCTTGTTTATTTTTAGTTATTTGTTGGAAAAAAAATGTACTTCAAATTCGTTTGTTTGTTTGTTTGAAAGAAAATGTTTATTCATTTTAATTTATGTTCAGAAATTCATTTTGTCTTAATAAAAATTATTATGTACAAATTTTATATGAATATATGTAAATTACGCATCAATATATTGAAATCGAAATAAATTTTTATTGTCTCGGTCTGTCCGCCAAAAAATCTGGCAACCCTACCTACACAAGGATCAACGAGGACGGTCAGAAAATAAATTTACACGGCGTATAATTTCCTAACTAAAGGACCTACATTGATTAGGTTTGTATCAGGTGAATTAGTTAATCATTGTTGGCAACATTGATTGTAAATAGTCTGGTTAGGAGTCGTATCTTACTCTCCTCTCATTTGGAGGAAATAAATATTCGTTTACTAGATTCAAAATGTGTAAAATTTTGAAGCTAAAGTTGTGTGGATATGGAAAAAAAGTGATTATGCAACTCCTTTCAGAGAAAAATCAGTCTAGCTACAGATAAACTTTATACCTGTATCTACTTCATAACTTTGTATGCAAATGTACAGATATCAACAATTACCTTCCTCGCTGGGTTAGTTTTCATTAAATCATCGACGACAACCTGACATAAGTCTTCGAAATGTCGACCCGCAAACAAGCACGAGACGATCCCAAACTGGTAGAATGGCAATGCCGCAAGTTGCTCCTTCACTATGGAATAACCTTCCTACTCTGATCAAACAAGTACGGTATCATCTCGCTAAATTCAAATTTCGCCTACAAAACAATCGTTGTATATGATGCAGTGCGAAGATTACCCTACTAACACAAGTAGAACTCAATTTTAAATGAAACACTTACGTATTTGCTCCAATCATTTATTATATATAAAAAATAATTTGAATATATCTAAGTAGCTATACGCTATATCCTATAAGTACAAAGCAAATTCTTTCATCTTATCCTCTTAGGCATGATGATTGCGAAGGGAAATACAATTTATTAACAAAAAAATATAATGTTCTGCCCCTCATATTTGGCAAGTTTTGTGGCTTACATAAACTAGAAAAAACAGATTGAACTGAAAAACTAACTTATATAGGATAAGATATATATATATATAGTCTGTCTTGGTAGCTTAACCCATATAGACCCAGGTATGAAAAAATAATGCTATATCCTTGAAATTTTTATTACATGCTACTGACATACTCTGTATTGATATGTGAAAACTTATTTTATATAAATAAATTAGAAATACAAAATTTATAACTACGTATGTAGTCATTGGGCATACTTAGGCCATAAAACATTGCTAAAAACTGCGTTTTCCTTTTATCGTTACACACACACACACATGTGGAATTTTTGAAAACATTCATTTATATGCATTGGCTTATTACATTTTGAACATTTTATCCTACAATTTCTTTTACACAAGGCGCATCATCTTACAGAATTTCTGACTGGATAATGCTCTTTGTTATCAGTCCTTACACTTTCTGGTATATTGTAGCTTGGTCCTGGTCGACTAGAGCTTGCTACTGCATTTGGAGTTTGTTTTATGAGCAGTGAAGCTAGAGTACGTCGAAAGTCTTTTTGTGGTATTTTATGTTGTAGCTAGCTCGTACATACGCCAACAATAGACAATTCCAATATTCAATGCATTCACAAGAAGTGCCCAATACTACTTTTTTCCTTTGAATTGGGGACGGAAATCGGCCAATGCTCTAACCGTTAGATCAACACCACCCATTCCATTATTGTAAGATTTTACAATAAATGGTTGAGAGACAGTGACCTCTCCTTTTCCCTTTGTTTCACTCTTCCCACAGGTTCTACTCCTTCAGCATTGCTACATAAGGTGACGACCGAATTATCGTTCCAACGAACTACTTCTACGTTCCCTTCTGATCTAAAATCATATGTTCCCCTGATATATTTTTTCATATCTTTTTTGCTCATGATGCTGCATCCTTTCAAGCGGTTTTCTCTAATGGTTCCAGTGGCACGAAATCCTAAACCTTTTAGTTTCAGAAGATCATATGACGAAAAAAAATTATCAAAGTAAATATGGTGATTGGCTGGAACTTCACATATACTGAGACAATCCACGATAACACAATTGCCTAGTGGCTCTTTGCCGTTTCCCATTTTCCCTTCATAAATTTGGACTTTGTAAGGTATTCCAGAAGAGCTTGATATAACCCAACATTTATATCCGAAACGAAGAGACTTACCACGGATAAACTGCTTGCATGAATGCCGTCCAGAATATGGCACCATTGATTCGTTTATGCTTAAATCTCCATGCAGCACACCAAACTGCATTAGCTTACGATTGAGAAGATCGTACAAAGGTTTAATTTCTGCCATTTTGCTAGTGCCAAGTGACTGGTTGTCAGCTACATGTAGGTATCTTTTTATCTGCTGAAACCTGTTGCGACTCATTGTTTCTACAAATGATTGGCACTCCAGATCTGGCGACTTGCTCCAATAGTCTCTCTCACTCTTCTGGATATTGTACCCTGATAGCAACAATAAGCCAAGAAATTTCAGAAACTCCACTTTAGACAATTTAGACAATTGATCATTCTTGTCTCGGTTTGCATATTATTACTTTCAGTAACTATGAGATCAATGATGTCATCGAAGAATTTTTAAAAAAAATGCAAACTCATCTGTACTCGCAAGTTCTGGACATTTTTTGAGTAACAACTTTGAAGCTTCTTTATTTTGATTGGAGAAAGTCCGTTTATTTTCAACAGTAATATGGGCTTTCTTCCATTTCGGTACTCCTAATTTATATTTCTTCCTCGTCGGTTCAGCTGGGCCTTCTTCCTCATCCTCATCACTATCAACAAAAATACCAATTTCGCCAGCAACTTCGGGAAGTTGTCATTCTCCTCCAGGTCATCATCGTCTGCTATTTCAACATCACTATCTAGGCCTCTAGTAGGCGGACCTGTTACCACGACATCAGCCCTTTGTCGAACTTCATTTTCAACACAATCGAGAGCATCGCGCAAATAGCGGTGGGAAATAATTCTTCCACAAAATCCTTTAGCATTCATTGCTGAAAAAAAAATTATATATCGAGTGGCCCCAAAAAAACCGCCTCGAGATTTGAACATCAATAACTTCAAAAATATGCAGTTCACACTTCCAAAATTTACATAACTTACCTCAATCTACTGATAAGGCATCATAAAAATTTCAGACCTCTACATAAAACACTTTTTCCACAGCTGAAGGAACAATGAGGTATGATGAAAAAAACGAATATCAAATCCTAAATGTGTATAGCTGTAACTGGCAACTATTCTAAGACTTGTAATAGTTTCCTTGGCCTATGGATAATCTGTTAGTCTCTGAAAAACGTCAGATGATATAGGCTACGCCCATCTTAAATACCGATTTTTAAACTTACCCTTCAAATTATGTTTTTTTTGTTGTTGTTTAGCCGATCAGCCCACCCTGATCGAGCAAGCCGGCGGCACGCAGGAAACCGATCGCCCTCTTCGGAGTGGACCAGAGGTTCAGCGCACTAGTGATGTTGTGTTGTGTTGTGTTGTGTTGTGCTAGAGCGGTACAGTCTGTCATAATGTGTTCAATTGTTTGTGGTGTGTCCTGGCACAGGTGGCAGGTGTCGTCTATGGAGTTGTCTAGTGTGTTTATATGTCTGTAAGTTGGAGTGATGTCCACATCGGAATCGTGCTAAGTTACTCGATCCGAATCTGCTCAGGCTGATCTCTGACCTGTTAATGGGTGGCGGCTTCGCACCTAGGACCGCATTCGGACCGAGTCGTGTCAGTGCTTTTTGTGTGTGTGTGTGTTTTCTGTACTGTGTGATATTTGTGGGGCGTGGTATGGAATGGAGTATTTGGTTATAATGTCTCTCTGGTGTTACCTTAATACCCATTTATGCCCAGAAATAATGAAGGTATTTAAAAACACCTGAAAGTCATATATGCCATATATTATGATGCAAATAGATCATATCTGGTGTTCATAATCATTTTTGACAAGTATATTTTAAATTATAGTTAAAAAAAATATCGTTGCGTAAACGCATCACTGGGCACACGGTGTCTCCCCCCTGTTGCGTGAACGCAACACTGGGAATACAGTACACTTCTATAACTGACCATTTCTCTGTGTCATTTCTAATATACAATGGTAAATAGAATGAAAAAGGAAAAGGAAAGAAAAACATTTCATATAATTGTTATTTACTAAACCAAAGCAAGCATAGACAAACATACTCAATAAGAACATTATTCTGAATCCATATTTGTGTGGTATTCAACCGAACATTTGAGATGCATAGGGACGTCACATTTTTTGCAAATATATATTGTTTGACTATGGCATTTTTTGCATCTGCGTCTGCTTTTTGGTTCACTTTCAACGATATCATGACTCACTTTGTCGTAGCGTGTCTCTGTATGCACTGTGCACATGCTCAGTAAACGTTGCTTTCCTGGATTTTTTGGCGGATTTCCATATTTCTTCAACCAGCATTGCACCATGGATCTAGTGAAGGAAAGCATATCTTCATCATAGCCTCCTTCTCGAGCTAAAGGCCAGGCGTTGTTGACAGACATTGATCAAATAACAAAGGATAGGAAAATACCATTTCTTCCCACGAATTGCAATCCGGTGGGAAATATTTTCATCCATTCTGTCAACCCCTCCCATATGACGATTATACATATTAATCAGAAGTGGAACGGGCACAGTTATCTTCTTTTTTTCAGTTGCCGAATAGCGCTCTGCTTTTTTCATTGGAAGCAATCCATGATGGTTAGATGAAATACAAACCATACCATTATCACTCCATTTGACAAGGAGAATATTGAAATTTTTGTCCAGAAAGTGTTCTTCGCTGCCTCGTGGTAGTTTTCCAAACTTCTTATTGTCGGTGAACGGACATTTTTCTACTCTGTTGCTGCGTACAGTGCCTGTTGCACCATGACCTCTTTTCTGAATCTCGTCCAGTAGAAACTAAGTTATGCACCTCAAAAACTAAGTTACGCACCTCAATTTAATCGCGGCTGGGTTACTTTCACCAACCCACCACTCCACTCAACCATCACACGATCAACAACCAACTCTCCTGTTATCACCACAGAACCCCCAGAATCAAACACCCAACCCACGCAACCCAAAATACAACAGCCACCACCAACAATGCATTCACCCAAATCACCAAACCCATCAAGGGCCACCCATCAAGACCAATCGACCTCACAAGATCCAAATCAAGAATGGACAAAGGCAACATGTTGGACCGTGTGCACCGCCACACCGGCCCCACAACGCGACACTGCTGCGCTGCAATGACAACAATGACGATCACCGGAACCCCCTCTCATTCCAGATGCTGTTCAACGACACCGCAAATGATGATGGAATACGGGAACCAACCTCCACTCCCGAGCCAGACAAACCAAGCATCCCGCTCAGAAAAGAGACCAGGATCCCCTCAGCAACCACCACTCCAGAACCACATTCTTGGACAGAGGGGAAACCCCTGGCTCCACTCCACAACTTCTCTGAAACCAACAAGGACACCATCAATCTCAATCCCCCCAATGAACATCAGAGGCCTTTCCCTAGTCACGCATCCTGTAGACACAAATGTAAAACGGACACAACTAGTAGTCACTCGGCAGCTCCCAATGAAGCACTCAGAGCAGCAACCATTCACCGGAGCCACACTGACCACAAACTCGATATATCAAAAATCAACAACACCGAACTGTTCAAATCGACCCACTCACCAAGAATAGAATGGGACAGAGTCATCGAAATCTCAAAGATGTCTCCAACGTCCAATCAAGAATGCAAGTTCAAGCATTCCAATCTACAACCTTATACTTGTGAAAACCGGGTCAAAACATCTACCTCAAATGACCACACAATAGCTCCATGGCTATGCACAACAGCCACTAGAGATTCACCAATGAGCTCATGTGATATAACAGCGCACACCCCTGCGAATGACCACACCATGAGTAGGAATCACACAAATACAGTCGCCGAGACAACAAGACCATGTGTTGACTCCACACCAGTCCCAGGATCTGACATTTACAAGGTGCCAAAATCCTGGCACCCCTGTATAATAGGGAAAACTTTAAATACAGAATATGAAGGCTATGTCAACGAACTACATGATGTGGCTGCAGGAGAGATGTCCAACTGCCCTCCCAAGGACCATACCATAGACTGCCCCCCAAGCAGAATAGACAAGTTTTCACAACTATCACCAACAGGCATGAGCAAGAGCTTCACACATCCAACTGCAGACACCGACTCTGGAGCAAAAAATGCTATGGAAAAAGGCCACAGAATAGATTTTAATAGAGAAGGGGGAATAAATGCTCTTAACATGTTTAGAAAGGTCTTCTGTCGTGAATGGGTTAGAAAACATAAGGCATGGCCTCCTATAGTTAAAACAGGTCCAGTTAATGCAGTAATTTTAAATGCAATTGAAAATAATATATGGACAGAAACAGCTTCTGAGTGGCATCCAGATGAATTTAAATATATAGAGATACAAGATTGCATTGAATTCAACTGGCACATAGATGCAGAAGCCTTAATGACTGATAAAGCTATATCAGTTGGTCTAGATGCTTGGGCAAGAGAATATGACACAAGGTACCACAAGGTATTATATGGTAGACCGTGTAAACTAGGGCACAAACGTGAAAAAAGAGTAATTATTGAACATATTACAAGAGCAGAAGTAGATGCATCAAAATCCATTTTGAAGGTATTACGTGCTGAACCTGGTGATAATGACTTAATGTTTGTAATGTGTATAAAGAGCGAGAGCTAAACTTGAGCAATGCACGTTATTTCACAAAACTGCCTTTTGACCTAAGGATTTTCCAAACTTGCTTAGAAGACATGAAATTAATTTTTGAGTATTACCCTCATCAATCTATGACCATGAGCGGTAGTACATTACAACATCATAAGTGTAAAGCTAGCTCCATTTCTGGAATAAAGTGCAGTTGCGATTTCAAAAAATGGTGTTTGCACATGAGAGAAGAGTTACTATTAATGTTGGCACTACAGATAGATAAAATATTTGTCACAAATGGTTTGTATGAATCAACCCATAAGATTCCACAAAAATCATTCTGTTTCTTCCAAGATTCTACCCACATTCCGGAGCAATCAAGAATCAATCACTTGCCCAAATTGGGAGATAGATGTACATATGGATTACAAACAATGGGTGAAGGTATGTTCCAAAGGTTATGGACTCTAGTAACATCATGTTCCATACTATATCATCTCTATGATTTAAATAGAAAGGTGGATCTTATGGGAAGTGGTGATAACCAATTGATTATAGTACACTACAAAAAAGATGATGATCTCCCAAACATGCAAATGCAGCTATTGGATCGTCTCAACACAATGTCAGATGAAACAAGGCTTCCTATAAAATTAGAAGAAACATTCACTTCTAACCATGTTTACGAATATGGTAAAGATGTCTATATTGACGGTAAAAAGGTAAGCTCAGGTATAAAGAAGGCAGCTAGGATAGGATCAGAATCCCAAGAAATTTTACCTTCTATAAACACAAAATTGAGTGGTATATTTTCCACAGGTGTCTCCTGCGCCTCAGAGGACCTTTGCCCATTGGCAGCATATGCAGTGTCAATCTATGAAAGTCTTATGACTATAGTTTTAGAGAAACCTATAGAGGATGTAGGGAAATTAGCAAGAATGCTTGTTATTACTAGAGCTCTAGGAGGTCTCAAGGTATCCATATACCCTAATTTTTGTGTCAGAGGCATTATAGATAATGCATCAGAAAATTTACACTTACTACAAACAATAGTAAGGCATTCAACATACTTCCCATATCTATCGAAGAGCTTAAGGAAGTTCCCCATTCGAAAAAAAGTCCTTAACTGGAAATCACTGTTACAAGACCCCTATAGTTTACCCCTATCCATTCCTCAAGACAGCGAGGCATGGATTAGAGATATGGTGGATAATGAATTACCTAACGTAGTAAAAAATAAACACATTAAACCTCTACTAGCTATTGATTCTGCTATACAAGAAGATTGTTTAATTAATGATCTTAAACAACTAGAGCCCAAATCACTCAAATTGATCTCTCATATATTCCAATATGGGAATTCTGCTTATAAAGATAGAGCACTTGGTAAATTTGCATCCTCAACATCTATAAATAGATTGATGTCCACAAAGATTAATATGGTTGAGTTATATAATAAGGCAAGACAACACAACAAACAAATATTGGATATATATTTACAAGATGCTAAAGGTATAGTGTCACAACTTTTATCAAGAGATGGATGCCCAACTGCTATTTCAGATGATTTGAGGAGAAGTATGACTGGATTCCAATTGGTAACACCTTCATCTCCGCCCCCAACCCATCAACTGATCATGTATAGATGGAATGATTTACCTCCAGATCTAACATGTAGATCCATAAGAATAACAGTTCATGACACCATCAATCAGTGCACCAGTATTAAAGGAGATAAATCTGCATACTTGGGTTCCACAACTAGACCTAAAAGATCAAAAGCAGCTCTAGAGCTAGTCAACCCAGATCCACATGAAAAAGCAGTTCTTCAACTGGTGAATTGTCAACATGGATTGGAACTGATCCAAATTTATCAAGTTTAATAGATACACTTATCATGGAGAAAACAACTACTCCAGTAAGGATAATAAAGGAAGCATGTAGACATATTGTGGGAAGAACATTTGAGCACAGAGGCCCATTATTGTACTTGCCAGATGGAGCATATTCAAACTGTGATCCAAATGTCACTTCACACTTCAGCATCATAACAGATACAGCAGTAGACTTTGCAAAAAAAGCAAAGGACTATACCATCATGTTTCAATTGATTGTACTTTCAGCATGCAGTATGATCATGCACCACCATCTAGGAGGAGTAAACGTAGTAGGGAATTGGGCCTGTACTCTACAGTGCAATCACTGTACCAAGGAGGTTTATGAAGGAGATTTTAGGCTCCTTAAACCTCCCCTTTATAAAGGTCTTAAAATAGGTTTAGAGGAAAGATTGCAGTTTGTTGATAGGAACCTGCCCATGGAGGAGAAGGTGATCCCTACGAGGCATCACATCTTTACTCTGGAGAGGCCCTAGCAGAAACAGTTACTAATTGGAGTAGGATTGAGCAGGTCATGGAGACAGACAACATTGATAAGTATGAGATGCCACATAATTCTAAATGTAACTTATCTGAATTGTCTAGGTCTAATGTTGAAGAGCTCTTGTCTTACACTCTGCTGTATCTAAGTATAGATCCTCAAATAATTGAGTGGATTATGTCAATGTTGTATTCTCAAATGCCAGTTGGGGTATCTCCTCTAGAAGTTATGATGAATACATTGCTACTGGCTGGTCATGGACCCAACATTCAACAACGGGCACAACTAGTAGTCACTCGGCAGCTCCCAATGAAGCACTCGGAGCAGCAACCATTCACCGGAGCCACACTGACCACAAACTCGATATATCAAAAATCAACAACACCGAACTGTTCAAATCGACCCACTCACCAAGAATAGAATGGGACAGAGTCATCAAAATCTCAAAGATGTCTCCAACGTCCAATCAAGAATGCAAGTTCAAGCATTCCAATCTACAACCTTATACTTGTGAAAACCGGGTCAAAACATCTACCTCAAATGACCACACAATAGCTCCATGGCTATGCACAACAGCCACTAGAGATTCACCAATGAGCTCATGTGATATAACAGCGCACACCCTGCGAATGACCACACCATGAGTAGGAATCACACAAATACAGTCGCCGAGACAAGACCATGTGTCGACTCCACACCAGTCCCAGGATCTGACATTTACAAGGTGCCAAAATCCTGGCACCCCTGTATAATAGGGAAAACTTTAAATACAGAATATGAAGGCTATGTCAACGAACTACATGATGTGGCTGCAGGAGAGATGTCCAACTGCCCTCCCAAGGACCATACCATAGACTGCCCCCCAAGCAGAATAGACAAGTTTTCACAACTATCACCAACAGGCATGAGCAAGAGCTTCACACATCCAACTGCAGACACCGAATCTGGAGCAAAAAATGCTATGGAAAAAGGCCACAGAATAGATTTTAATAGAGAAGGGGGAATAAATGCTCTTAACATGTTTAGAAAGGTCTTCTGTCGTGAATGGGTTAGAAAACATAAGGCATGGCCTCCTATAGTTAAAACAGGTCCAGTTAATGCAGTAATTTTAAATGCAATTGAAAATAATATATGGACAGAAACAGCTTCTGAGTGGCATCCAGATGAATTTAAATATATAGACACACAAGAGTGCATTGAATTCAACTGGCACATAGATGCAGAAGCCTTAATGACTGATAAAGCTATATCAGTTGGTCTAGATGCTTGGGCAAGAGAATATGACACAAGGTACCACAAGGTATTATATGGTAGACCGTGTAAACTAGGGCACAAACGTGAAAAAAGAGTAATTATTGAACATATTACAAGAGCAGAAGTAGATGCATCAAAATCCATTTTGAAGGTATTACGTGCTGAACCTGGTGATAATGACTTAATGTTTGTAATGTGTATAAAAGAGCGAGAGCTAAACTTGAGCAATGCACGTTATTTCACAAAACTGCCTTTTGACCTAAGGATTTTCCAAACTTGCTTAGAAGACATGAAATTAATTTTTGAGTATTACCCTCATCAATCTATGACCATGAGCGGTAGTACATTACAACATCATAAGTGTAAAGCTAGCTCCATTTCTGGAATGAAGTGCAGTTGCGATTTCAAAAAATGGTGTTTGCACATGAGAGAAGAGTTACTATTAATGTTGGCACTACAGATAGATAAAATATTTGGCACAAATGGTTTGTATGAATCAACCCATAAGATTCCACAAAAATCATTCTGTTTCTTCCAAGATTCTACCCACATTCCGGAGCAATCAAGAATCAATCACTTGCCCAAATTGGGAGATAGATGTACATATGGATTACAAACAATGGGTGAAGGTATGTTTCAAAGGTTATGGACTCTTAGTAACATCATGTTCCATACTATATCATCTCTATGATTTAAATAGAAAGGTGGATCTTATGGGAAGTGGTGATAACCAATTGATTATAGTACACTACAAAAAAGATGATGATCTCCCAAACATGCAAATGCAGCTATTGGATCGTCTCAACACAATGTCAGATGAAACAAGGCTTCCTATAAAATTAGAAGAAACATTCACTTCTAACCATGTTTACGAATATGGTAAAGATGTCTATATTGACGGTAAAAAGGTAAGCTCAGGTATAAAGAAGGCAGCTAGAATAGGATCAGAATCCCAAGAACTTTTACCTTCTATAAACACAAAATTGAGTGGCATATTTTCCACAGGTGTCTCCTGCGCCTCAGAGGACCTTTGCCCATTGGCAGCATATGCAGTGTCAATCTATGAAAGTCTTATGACTATAGTTTTAGAGAAACCTATAGAGGATGTAGGGAAATTAGCAAGAATGCTTGTTATTACTAGAGCTCTAGGAGGTCTCAAGGTATCCATATACCCTAATTTTTGTGTCAGAGGCATTATAGATAATGCATCAGAAAATTTACACTTACTACAAACAATAGTAAGGCATTCAACATACTTCCCATATCTATCTAAGAGCTTAAGGAAGTTCCCCATTCGAAAAAAAGTCCTTAACTGGAAATCACTGTTACAAGACCCCTATAGTTTACCCCTATCCATTCCTCAAGACAGCGAGGCATGGATTAGAGATATGGTGGATAATGAATTACCTAACGTAGTAAAAATAAAAACATTAAACCTCTACTAGCTATTGATTCTGCTATACAAGAAGATTGTTTAATTAATGATCTTAAACAACTAGAGCCCAAATCACTCAAATTGATCTCATATATTCCAATATGGGAATTCTGCTTATAAAGATAGAGCACTTGGTAAATTTGCATCCTCAACATCTATAAATAGATTGATGTCCACAAAGATTAATATGGTTGAGTTATATAATAAGGCAAGACAACACAACAAACAAATATTGGATATATATTTACAAGATGCTAAAGGTATAGTGTCACAACTTTTATCAAGAGATGGATGCCCAACTGCTATTTCAGATGATTTGAGGAGAAGTATGACTGGATTCCAATTGGTAACACCTTCATCTCCGCCCCCAACCCATCAACTGATCATGTATAGATGGAATGATTTACCTCCAGATCTAACATGTAGATCCATAAGAATAACAGTTCATGACACCATCAATCAGTGCACCAGTATTAAAGGAGATAAATCTGCATACTTGGGTTCCACAACTAGACCTAAAAGATCAAAAGCAGCTCTAGAGCTAGTCAACCCAGATCCACATGAAAAAGCAGTTCTTCAACTGGGTGAATTGTCAACATGGATTGGAACTGATCCAAATTTATCAAGTTTAATAGATACACTTATCATGGAGAAAACAACTACTCCAGTAAGGATAATAAAGGAAGCATGTAGACATATTGTGGGAAGAACATTTGAGCACAGAGGCCCATTATTGTACTTGCCAGATGGAGCATATTCAAACTGTGATCCAAATGTCACTTCACACTTCAGCATCATAACAGATACAGCAGTAGACTTTGCAAAAAAAGCAAAGGACTATACCATCATGTTTCAATTGATTGTACTTTCAGCATGCAGTATGATCATGCACCACCATCTAGGAGGAGTAAACGTAGTAGGGAATTGGGCCTGTACTCTACAGTGCAATCACTGTACCAAGGGGGTTTATGAAGGAGATTTTAGGCTCCTTAAACCTCCCCTTTATAAAGGTCTTAAAATAGGTTTAGAGGAAAGATTGCAGTTTGTTGATAGGAACCTGCCCCATGGAGGAGAAGGTGATCCCTACGAGGCATCACATCTTTACTCTGGAGAGGCCCTAGCAGAAACAGTTACTAATTGGAGTAGGATTGAGCAGGTCATGGAGACAGACAACATTGATAAGTATGAGATGCCACATAATTCTAAATGTAACTTATCTGAATTGTCTAGGTCTAATGTTGAAGAGCTCTTGTCTTACACTCTGCTGTATCTAAGTATAGATCCTCAAATAATTGAGTGGATTATGTCAATGTTGTATTCTCAAATGCCAGTTGGGGTATCTCCTCTAGAAGTTATGATGAATACATTGCTACTGGCTGGTCATGGACCCAACATTCAACAACTTTGTATGGGAGGGTTTGGTCACAACCTTGAGACACGACCAAGCAGAGTTAGAACATTGTTGTACCTATTTAAAAACTATTCCTCTGTATGGCTTAGCAAGGTAAAATATTTAAATCCACGAGATCTATCATCTGTGCACAAAAGAATGATAACAATAAAAAATAGATATATGGGAGATGTAATAGATACTGAACTTATATTTTCAAATTCCACTTCCGATGAGGAGGGAGTCATTCTCAGTATGGGTATGCTTGGATTGAGTTTTGCCCCTCCTCAATCGGACTGTACCAGAGCAGCAAAAGCACATAAGTCTACCACCATAAAACCTTATCCTTGTAAATTTAAAGATTACGATGTGGGTGAATTTGGGAAAGTTGGAGATAGTAGCCCATCCAACTTTTGTACTTATGGGTTAACTCTTCACTCCTCCCAGATATGGACATTAAAAGAAATCATTGGGAAAGAATACCCTATATGGACCATCTATGATAGACTAGGGTCAATAGGCATAATCTGTGGACATTTCAATTCTACTGTTTACATTCATGACACCACTCCCCAAAGATATCATCGTATTCGAACGAACAATGGTCCGGTTGCTATGGCTTATGACGAGTGTACAGTAGCTTATGATAGGCAGTATTATGTTGCAAATTTATGCTCCAAGCAGCCCAATCATCCTCCTCATAAAAAACTAATCATAATATCACCAGCAATTAATCCTAAAAATCTTGATTATCATCTTGCAAGTATAATAAGATCTACAGACATATTTATCAACAGAGTAGGCCACGGTCATCCCATTGTTGGGCTACCTAGGAGATATGAGGGTGATATCTGGTACATATCTAGTACACCTCAAGAAGGGGACCACCATCCAGATAGAATTAGGACACCACCTATATCTTCATTAGAGATACCACAGTCTCATCCAATGTCACCCCTTACAAGGTTGTCCAAATTAATAAGAGAAAATGAAAAATCCATAAAATCCACAATTCGTGTATATGTAGAAACTGAATTAAAGGATTGGGAGACGTATAGAACACATATCAGCGCTCACACAGGGAGGGACAAATTGGATTCGGTGAGAGCAAAGAAAATTAAATTGATAGAGAATGACGATCTTTTGTACTTGTATTGGGTGAAATGGAAACTAGATGGCAATTATGGTTTGGGCATGAAGTGGCACAAAGGTGAAAATAGTGAGGTTCATGTTGTGTGTTCCGAGTGCATGGGGACCGCCGACAGAGTGTACAGACCCAAGGATGAGCTGCTTGCCATCCTATTGCTGCACTTGTACAAGAGCAAGGACTGATTGGGTCCTTCCAGCCTTTGTTCTTAAAAAGGCTGCCCTACTGTTGATGGGTAGGTGCTCCGTTGTTGTTCCATTGTATTTTCTTACTTTTATATAATTGTAGTGCGTTTGTTTAGAAAAAATCAACTCAACCAGTCTGTGCATTCTAGGTTATTTGTAGCGGTGTTGTTATTGTTGTGGGTGGATGTTAGAGTGATGTCATCTGCATATGATGATAAAGTTCTAACTAACGGTGAAAAAGCGGTGATTGAAAAGTGTTTTTTGGAAAAAAGATGGACTGGGGCAAGAATTTTGAGGAAATTTCCAGGAATAACTTGTAATGTTACATCTGTGAATAGAATAATTAAAAAACTTAAAGCAACCGGTTCGACGGCACGGAAGCGTGGAAGTAGTCGGCCTAAAACAGCTTACACTCAAGACAATTTAGAGCCTGATGAATAAAAGTTCAAGTAAATGCTTTTGCTTGAATTTTCAAGCAATTGCTTCTATTACTATGAATAAAAAAAAATAATTTGCTTTTGCTAGTAGCAATTGCTTGAAAATTCAAGGAAATGCTTATTAAGTATAAGCAATTGCTTCATTTAGTATGAATAAAATCTAGCATTTATTTCAGCTCATAAGCAATTGCTTGAAAAAATACAAGGCAGCTCAGTTGGTGCTTGAAGTTGCTAATAACAGGTTCTCTTTCTCTTATGGCTGCATTTTTCCAAATTCGTAAAAGAAAAACTTATAAGAATCGACGAATTACTTCAGCAAACGATTATAAAAAGTTGTACCATTTTAGTGAGCTGAATGTGGAATGGCTGGCAAGCTATTTTTTGGGTGAAACTGGAGAAAAATGTGGTGGTGCTCTCTCGACTAAAGATCGCATGAAAATATTCCTTAGATATGTGTCAGATCCAGGGTACCAAAATGGTATCGGAGAGGAGATGGGAGTTCATCAAAGTACAGTGAGTAAAGTTACTGCGGATGTTATTGAGAAAATTGTGCAAAAGCCAGATTTATGGATAAAGTTTCCTCAATCTGAGCCTGAAATCAGTGGCTCAAGAAAAGTGGTCAAGAAAATATCAATTTCCTTATGCAATTGGTGTGATTGATTGTACTCATGTGCGTATTCCAAAAATGAAAGAACAATGTGATGAGTATATAAACAGAAAAGGGTTTCCAAGCATTAATGTCCAAGCAACGTGTGATGCTGATGAAATGTTCACTAGCATTGATGTGCAGTGGCCAGGAAGCGTACACGATAGTAGAATTTTGAAGAATCTCACATCTATAATGAGAAGAACAGATGCACCAGTAACTGTTTGCTGTTGGGAGATGATGGTTATCCTTTAAGAACTTGGTTAATGACTCCATGGAGAAATGCAGAAACACATGAACAAAGGCGTTAATGAAATTTTTTGCAGAGTGTGTGTGATTATTGAAAGGTCTTTTGGGCAACTTAAGGCTAGATTTCCTATTCTGCAGTATAAAGTGAGGCTAGACCTTTCTAAAATTCCTAATGTAATTGTTTCTTGTGTAGTTCTACACAATATAGCTAAACATTTAAAGGATGAAGATTTTCAGTACCAAGAGGAAACAGGCCTCAATGACATTCAAGGACAATTCTGTGAAGTTTCGTCAAATGCTGGCCTACTTAAGTGCTTAGGCGAACAAAAAAGGCTAGAAATTGCAAACTTATTTAAAGAAGATTAATTTTATTTGTATCTTACACATATATGTTATTTTCACAAAAAAAAATTGTATGTACTTCATGTCAATAAACTTACAGATTTAAGTATGATCTGTTGGTTTCCATATCTATTTCCACCCTGTTCTTGCGCACAAGGATCTCCTCTTGCTGCATACGTATGAGTTTTAGTTGTTCAAACAGTACCAGTCATTGCAGCTGGGCAGTAGTTAATTCCTTTGTTCTTCAGTTTCTGGCAATGAAGTTGAAGCGACTTTCCTCTTCATAGATTCACTAGGAAATTTTCCTGTTGAGAAAAGAACTGTCATAAAGGTTCCTCTTGTTGCTGGGACTGTCAAATGTTTCTTCTGGATGATTACAGTCTTCTTGGAGCGACTGCGAACTTTCTTTGGGCTTTGAAATACCTACAGATACAGCTCCTGCAATTAAAAAAAAAGTCATTGCAATCTACATCAAATCTATTAATTTTTAAAATTAATTAAAATATTGAAGTACAGTGTGTCCGTAAAGTCATGGTGGGATTTTAAATAGCTATATTATTGCAACGAAACATGATAATGAGATGAAAAAAAAGGCAAATTGAAGAACAACTCTAAAAGAATAACTTTATTTAACGTAGTTCGATATGGGCTCCTCTGGTAGCCCTGCAGACATCTAGGCGGTGATTCAATTCCAGCCACACATGCCCAAGAACATCAGGAGTGACGGATGCGATAGCTTCCATGATTCGCTCGTGCAAGTGATGAATATCCCTAATGGGTACACTGTACACGCTTTGCTTGACGTAACCCCACAAATAAAAGTCCAAAGGTGTCAGGTCCGGAGAGCGTGGAGGCCATGGCTTCCATCCTCCTCTTCCTATCCATCTCTGTGGAAATGTTTCATTAAGGAATTCTCGAACAACGTTGGCATAGTGCGGAGGAGCACCATCTTGCTGAAAGATGACATTATTGTCAATAAATTGGGGTACTGCAAAATGTTCCAACATAGCGAGGTAGTTGTATGATGTCACAGTGGGTTCCGCGAAGAAAAATGGGCCAATCACTCGATCTCGAGCTAGAGCACACCACACATTAACTTTCGGGCTATTACGCTCATGTTCAACATAGGCATGTGGACAGCCTAGACTAACTACGAGATAAAGGTTAAGCTTAGCCTAGACTAATTACAAGATACAACTTTGAGAGTTGTTCTTAAATTTGGCATTGTTTCATCTCATTATCATGTTTCGTTGCAATAATATAGCTATTTAAAATCCCACCATGACTTTACAGACACACTGTATTTAAAATTAATTAAAATTTTATATTTTTTTAAATTATGAAATTAAAAATTTAATTATTCAATTTAAAATTAATTACAAATTAATTAACCATGAAGACAAGAAAAATGAAAAAATACCAGGTATTTTGTTGAACACCGGATTTGATTGAGAGTTTAGTACAGTATATCCAAAAAGCATTTCTCCCAAGGTTTGTACACCATTTTTTGGTTGCCAGTAGCATTTACATCAAACTTTTTCTTCACCTCAGTCTTCATATTACTAATTTTTTTAAACATTTGCTTTGCATTAACACTTCCACCAAAGAGCTCTTCATACAATGTTATAATTTTTTGTATAGCAATATCTTTTTCCTTTTTAACCGAAGGAAGTTGTGACTTACTGAACAAAATCTTGCTCTTTCAGCATTAAAACTAGTGATGGGACGATTAATCGGAATCGAGAATCGGAAGAATCGAGCATTTTTCAGGAATCGGAATCGGAATCGAGAGAATTGTACCATGATTTCCGATTCTTAAAACGATTCTTTAACTTTTAATTGAACCAGTTTTGCAATGTAAGCTTTAAAATTTAAATGAAAGAGGCTAACAAATTTTATTTTTATTGTATTGTAGCTATACATTAAAACATGTATATCCATGATGTGTAATCAAGAAGATTAAAATGAATTGTTACAACTTACAGTTGATTTTTATTTTTAAACCAATCTATTATAATTTATAATTTATATTACCATACTCATAATGTAAATAGTTAATCTTACCAGAGTAAAATATGACAATTTCCAGAAAAACAAGTATAGAATTATATTTAAAAATATTGAGAATCGGAATCGAGACTTTTTAGTGGTATCGGAATCGGAATCGTTAAAAATTTTGGTATCGTCCCATCACTAATTAAAACAAATTTCATTTGACGATCTTCCAATTCTTCACACTCAACACTAGATTCATCACTACTAAGACTCATATTGAACTTGCTCAGTGAACAAATGGAGCCAAACTGAAGCACGGTGAGCTCTGTTTTGCAGGGATTTTCAAGTTATGGCATGTTTAAACCTGTCTGAGTCTGTAAACAAATGCTTTATATCCATCTAGTAAACACTAGCAAAAGCTAGACATTTTTATTCATAAACGTATGTAGTAATTGCTTTTTCTTGAAGCAATTGCTACCTAGCTTCTGCTTACAACCTTTTGCTTAGTTTTTATTCATCAGGCAATATTAATATAGCAATGATCGAAATAATGAGCCTATCTCAAGAGGATCGACCTGGGTCACACTGCTCTCAGGAAAATTGCAAGAAATTTAGGTATCAGTCGAAGTTCCATACAAAGAATGCAGAGAACGGTAGGACTTAAAGCATTTAAAAGGATCCGTGTTTTAAGACGTAACAGCAATGTAAGAGTTAAAAGAAAAATTAGTTGTAGAAAATTGCTTAATAGATTTTCGTCCAATGATGCTAAAAAAATAGTTTTTACAGATGAAAAAGATTTCACCATCGAGATTGTTTGAAACTCCTGGAACAATGTTGTTTATGGTTGGCGTAAGAAAGATATTCCTCCATCGAGACTTTACCACAAGACAAGTTGGTTTTCCAAAAAAATCATGGTATTAGCAGGTGTATCGTGGAATGGAAAGATGAAAATTCATTTCATTTCATTTCAGAAAATAAAAAAATTAATTTGGAAACCTATGTAAATCTCTTAGAGGAGAATTTTTTACCTGATTGTCAGTGTCTGTATTATAGAAACGATTTCATACTCCAACAAGATAGTGCTACAGCTCATACTAGCAAGTTCACACAGGATTATCTACAACAGAATGTAGTCAACTTCATTGGAAAAAATGACTCACCCCCGCAATCACCTGATTGCAATCCCATGGAATATTGCATATGGAACACACTAACAGAGAAGATTTATGAAGGCCAAACAGAAAAGTTTACAGAAATGCAATTAAAGAAAAAAATACTGGAAACGTTGGGACAAAATAACTAACAGAAATCAGAAAATGTTATCATGTCGTGGAAGAAAAGGTTAGGATTAGTTTGTAAGCAGGACAGCGGACATATTGATCATATTTGTTAAGATGTGAATAACAAAATTTTTTCAGTTTATGATATTCGTTTTTTTTCACCATACCTCATTGTTCCCTCAGCTGGTGGAAAAAGTATTTTATGTAGAGGTCTGAAATTTTTATGATGGCTTATCAATAGATTGAGGTAAGTTATGTAAATTTTGGAAGTGTGAACTGCATATTTTTGAAGTTATTGATGTTCAAATCTCGAGGCAGTTTTTTTTGGGCCACCTGATTGTGTATATATATATATATATATATATATATATATATATATATATATATATATATATATATATTATTTATAATCAACAATTGTCATGAAATTCTTAATTTTGAGTATGGCATAAACCCAATGACTACATATGTAGTCATTGAACCAGGCTTACCTCAAACACTGTACGTAAATCACAAGTAAAAATGATGCACAACACTCCTCACTGATACGTCATCTTCCGCTAAAACTTAAAAATTTTGTCACCAGTCAAAATATCTTATCTTGGTACAGATCAGTAAGTTGCCAGGTGCCACTTTTTGTTGAAAACACAAAAACTAGCATTTTTAAATGATATTTCAAAGTAATCAAAATATTTTTCTCGAAATAAAAGTATTAAAATCCATTATAAACTAAAAGTTATGAACATAAAAGAAAGCTATGTATTTTTAATTATTTTTTAAAAATGGCTACACATGTAGTCATTGGGTCTATATGGGTTTTAATAAACTTCAACTGACTAGAAATAAAAACTCAAATGCAATAACTTAACTACTGATCAATCACATTTTCTTAATTTAACTCCTCTACAAAATGTGCAACTCCGGATAGTTCCGTAGATCCTGCATTGCTACTAAATACATATAAATTAGGTCATACACAACAATTTTGTGGACTGTTTATTCATACAATCAATTACAGTCAATCACTATCATATATAACATTGCTATTGCTGTCACTCATGAAACTTTCATCACTACTACTGTTCATAGCATTCCATTCAGTAGGAGTTGGAGTAGGCCGAGTAGCAGACAGTGAAGGCTGAATCTCATCAGTGGCAGTGCAAGTTGAACTAGAACATCCTTGACAGGGGATGGGGGATGAGTACATACACGATTGGACCAGATCTGTTACCATCATGTTAAACACTGGTTACCAGCTACCAACTGGCTACTATTTAGATATTTATATATACTCTACTTTTAATAATAACAACTGTAGGGTTTGGGGGCATCCATAAATGATGTCACGCTTTTAGGAGGGGGGTCTGTAATTTTGTGACTTTTTGTGACATCACAAACACTTTTTTGCATTATGTTGAATCTTGAAAAGTTTAATTAAAAACTAAAATATTGATAGGTTTCTTTTTGTTGACTAGTGAAATATTATGTAGCTGAAAAACAAATTCTCATACATCTGGCTGCTTGCATCGCTAGATATTAAAAAAAAGCTACTATTTGAATGAATTTTTAAATAAATACATGTTACTTCACTTTTTTACAATTTTACATAGTTTGTGACCATATACATGGGGGTGTAGGGTGTATCATGCTCAGGTTGAATATTGAAAAACTTGGAATTTCAAGATTGGCAATATGTATTCCTATGTAAAATTGAATTTTAGGAGTAGTTCATCTTCTGCAACTTTTGCGAAAAATCGCATTTAAGTGTTCAAAATCTCACTTTTTTGTCAAAAAATGGGATTTTTCACCAATTTCAAAGACTTGGTAGCCTCAAATGACCTCCATATGTTCCATATTGTTCACATACACCCTTAAGCATTTCTAGAGGCAGGCTTGGACCCATTTAAGATCAGCCAAAGTGGTTCATAACCTCTAAAATAACCAAAATCACCCAAAATGGCCCAGAATTAAGGAATTGTGATTTTTAGTCTTATAAACCACATTTCGCGGCTGTTCTCTTCATCAGGCAGAATCTTTTTGTTCTTTCTTGGTCTTGCATTTTCTTTTTTTTTAGAAATGCCTCCACCAATTTTTATTTATTTTCTTTTCAGCATCACTGGGTGTGATGGTAACTGCCCCCACCTTTCCACAAGCTGCTGTGACATTCAACCTTTTTTTGCAATTGCAATTATTCTTTAATATTTGTACAAGTCCCTCCTACACAGCCAGCTTGTAATATGCTGGTCAACTGAATGTTTTGAGATTTTTCTTCTGAAAGCATCTTCATTTGTCTAGCAGGTCTTGTAGAGATCTAAAACATGTTCATAATATCTTGCTTTGACTTGAAAACTGGCAACAATTCTGTGATTGATCCTAGCATGAACAAAACCATCTCTTCTCTCTTGCCTATACACTGCATGAGCTGTGGCTGGAACTTCCTGGACTGCTCTTTCACAGCTTTGAGTGTGAACTGAGAAGTTCTCAACTTCAAATGAAGACCTGAGAAGCTCCTCAACTTCTCCTTTTGACATCTTACAAGTGAAGAGTGGCTCATACAGTTTCTCCTTATCCCAATTAATCAAAGTAATTGGAGAAGTGGCATAAAAATTCAGTTTAGGGTTTCTATGAGTTCTCAGACTCATGTCTCCATACTCAGACTTACCTCTGATCTTCTTGATCATCTCAATGCCCCTTGCCCTCTCCTCCTCATCCTCACTGCACAGGAGAGAGGCAATGAGGTTCTCACTGTGAGTATGATATGCTCCACGAACTATCACATGAGTGATTATGTTCCTGACTTAAGAGGTCTGGCTTCTCAGCAGTCCCAGAGTGGTCACAATATGGTGAGGTCCATACCTCATGTGCTTCACCTTGATCTCAAAATACATCTTGAAGTAGAAATCCAGGCAGAACTTCAGCAGCACCTCCACTTCTTCAACACCTCCCCCTTCAGACCATGCTGCCTCATCCACAGCATCAACAGAGCCTCACCTGTAGTCAGCCAGCGTGACTGATTCAGTGGGCCACACTTCAGTCCAGCAACTTCCTTGCTCAAATCTCCTGTCTTGAGAGCTTCAAACAGTAGGTAGCAGTTCTTCTGGTCAGTGCTAAGGTTCTGTACAATGTCTTCTGGCAGTTCAATTATATCATCATCTCCTGGCAGAGCTTTGAAGCTAAAGTTGACAGGTATGTCATTGATCTTCTCCAAAAGTTTCCCTATTTGGCCACTGAACCCAGACTTGTGCGTGTAGGGACCATCAAGCTTGATGATCATGTGCCTGAGGTTGAGTTCATTAATATGCAACTGGCATATCAGCCAGTGACACTTGTGACCTAGCAGTCTCTCCAAGTGAGTGATGGCTCCTCCATCAGGTCCTGTGTTTATGTTGGTGGAGTCACCACCAAGGACCACAATAGTATCTTTTAGCACCATGAGCACTAATCCACTCAAACAGAGCCTGAGCTATCTTCAGTGCAGGTTTCTCATTTCCTTCAGGTATACAATGGGAGAGATACTTCCCCTCAGGTTCCCAGGTAACACTATAGTGCTCTTCAGTTGTAATATCAGGATGGAAGCAGCCAGTTTCTTCATTGTGTGTCATGATCTTTGTCTTCTTATCTTGTTTTCCATTAAAGAAAATTCCCTTGATCTCCTCTTTTTCTGTCCTTTTCTCCAGGGCCTCCACCAAAGCACATATTACAGACTCCTTGCCCCTCCACATCTTCATCCTGTCAACAGCTAGATATGCCTTATCAGCAGATAGATGGCCAGCTTTGATGAGATCTTGCAAGAAACCAGTTGCAATAGCTGCTGCAGGAGTGTTTGCCATCTTGAACCTGAATGCAGCCGCAGCAGTGCTTGAGATATCCATGTAGTTCCTCCTGGCAGAGGTGGAGACTTTGCCAGTGTTGACACTGGAGCTTGTGCCTGTTACAGTACTGGAAAAATCTGTCAGCAGTAGGAGCTGCTCTGCCTGGAGACTTGTAAGGAAGTTACCTCATCATCATCAGCTCTAAGCAGTAGCTCCTTTTCTTCTTCCTCTTTCCTGTTTCTCTTCTCAGCTGCCTTCTGTTCTTCCTCCTTCCTCTTAGCAGCCTTCACCTGCTTCACTGTTTCCTTCACATCAACAGATGCCATCGGGAAGCCAGAAACTTCTGAGGTTTTGATCCTCTGGTAATGGAGCCACTCTAGCTCTAGCTTTGGAATCTTCTGAGGCAGAGGACAGTCACAGTTGACATGAACTCTAGCAGCACAGCCAGAGCAGCCAGCTGCTTCAGTTCCACAGCTCTAGAGTGATATCATGTCTGCAGGTTATGTCAAACAATGTATCAAGTTCAGATTTCTCTCCTCTCTCTTTGCAGTCTTCACTCTGCCATTCACTAGGTCAATCATTTCATTCTGCCTGACAAGAATCTTCTTAGCAATGGATCTCTCTTGAATGATCATAGGAGGAGTGAATTTGGCATTGCTTTTGCGCCACTGTGCCAGTACCAGTGATGCCAAGTCCTTAGCCAAATCTTGTAGAGGGTACTGAGCTCTCTTCATATCATCCAGAAGCAGCTTGCTTCTCTTCCTGGAGGAGGATTCCTCTCTGAAGCACAGCTCTCCAGGTTGGAACTTCTGTGGGAAATAACTGCTTGCCTGGACCCACCAGATCACTCAACTTTGAACCACAACTTTTTCTGGTCTTTCATCCTTGCTTAGCCATGGTGGCTACACAATCTTCACCAAGCTTTGTATCCGAAACATAGAAAATTATCACAGTGAAACTCTAGTAGCCTATAACAGCTGTTACAATGGTTTTGTTTGGTAAGAAACCAGTCTGTTACATTTGTACTACAGTGTATGTCCCACACAGTTCTGTACATAACCAGAAAAAGAAAAGGTGGAAATTTGAACACTTAAATGTGATTTTTAGCAAAAGTTCAAGAAAACAAATGCCTCCTAAAATTAATTTTACATAGGAATACATACTGCCAATCTTGAAATTCGCGCTTCAATGCGCATGATACACCCTAATGGGGGAGGGGGGCTTCAAAATTGTGACAATTTCTTACGGGGGGGGTGGGGGGGGGGGGGGGTGTCTAAAAATTCAAAATTTTGCATGACATCATTTATGGACAATCCCTTAGTCACTTCGACAGTCATTACGATAACATTTTATTACAATTAAAAAAAAAAGCTATTTTATTTTATTTTTTAAAGTTTTTCACTGAGAAAACCAGGCATGTTTTTTTTTGTTTTGCATCCCTAGACACAAGCTACACATTTCTGACTCCCCTAAACCAATTTGTCCGAAGTACTCAATCGTGTATATATCCAGCATTTTTTCATATTCTTTCACTAGAGTTTGATCATTCTCACTTTTATCCATTTTAAGCTCTGTTCACTATTACTTGCTTCTACCACTTACTGTACACACACTCTTCTCAGTTCCCCAGTTCTTCCTTTAGTTACTTTCAATTTTAATTCTTTAATCTTTCAGTTTAAGAAGGGATCTTACTCTACAGTGGTTTAATAGATGCCTTTCTAGGTCACATTTCTGATTAGTTTCATAACATTCAGAAGATTTAAACAATGAATAGCTCTTTTTTTTTTCCTTCTTCCAATGCAAGAGAATAGTTTCTTATTTTATGGGGTTAAAGCCTTGGAAACTTTTAGATACATCCCAGTACCAGCTGGAGTACAGCAATACTATACCTTAAAATCTCCCCAACTATCTTTCCAGATGTTATCCTTATAAGTAGTTGTCAAGATATCTTGCCGTAGTTTTTTCATTACCCATTGCTCCCACCACTATTGGAATGACATCTGGTCTAACATTCCACATTCTTTGCACTTCATAATTTAATCACTGGCATTTTTAAATCTTTTCCCTTTCATAGTTTGCAAAATTGCAATCCCCTGGAACTTCAACTTCCACCAAGAGGCATTTGTTACTTTCCTTTTCTCTCACTACTATGTCTGATGTATATCCTGCTATTCTAATGTCTGTTGAGATCACCTAATCATATGAGGCATTCAGTGGAAAAGTGACGAATACGCCATCTTGGTCGAAATTGAGATTTTTTTGTTTTTTGTTAGCAGAAAGGACGCCCAATCACATGATGCAGTCCATTGGGCTATTCGTCAAATATTACAGAGCTATTCCCATTTGAAAACATTTGGTATTTCTTTGATGAAAATGCCCTCTTGGCTTCGTGGAAGAATGACGAATAAGCCAAGCAAAGACCAGCCAATCAGAGCCTTAGATTTCTATGGCCTGCGAGTCATAGTCATTACGTCATGAGGCACGAGTCTGTATAACACTGGATTGCGCCACACTACTGTTTCTTCACGTTAGTGTTATAAAACATTTTTAGTTGAGTGGTTGTTATACGTTTTTAAACGTGGAAAATATTGAAGAAACAATAGATATAAGTGCCCCTTCTGTGTCCTCTAGAAAGCGCAAAATCAGTAAAGATACTTGGAAAAGAGAATCATTGAAAAAAGGACACAATCTAGGTAATGAATACATTAATTTGAGTGGAAAAGTGATTAAAAATCGAGAAATCGGTCCTCCTTGTAAAGATGGCTGTTAGGATAAAGTGGGTAAAGATAATATTGAGAATATTTTCAATGCTTTTTGGGCAATGGGAAACTTTAATCATCAAAATGAGTACATAGTCCGTCATATAAAAAGTGTCTATCATCCAAGGATAAAGTCAAATTGGATATTCGTCACAAAACATTCTCTTTTAACATCAAGGAACATTGCATGGAATAATGACGAATATCCAACGCATGTATATTCGTCACTCTTTATTTTCAATAGTAATCTTTGAACGGCATTATCTCAAAACTTATAAAGTGGCTTATTCATCATTTTTCCACTGAATGCCTCATATAGGAGGAGCACTTTCTCAATCTTCGATTCCTTGTAGTACATGTTCCCAGTGTTTCTCTGCCACAGGCTTTATATCATACTACTTATATAAGTGAATTAATCTACAGACTGCATTGTGCCTCTGTGTAGTTTCCCCATTTGTAGTAGCACTTCACATCCAAACAGTATGTGGGACCATCGTTTCTAGGCTCTTTGAACATAGTCTGCACAAATTGAGATTTTGGGAGTAGTCATCTTGCCAGTAGTTTACTCACTTGGGTAACTTTTCATTTTCTACTATGACTTTGTTACTGCAGTTTGTTAGGGGTCCATGGAGAGCTGCTCGTTTCTTTAGCCAGAAATTCTAGATTTTGGTCCCGATACTTTCCAGTTGTTGCCCTTGTTGATTTCTCTTATTATTTCTCCTGTTATTCTTGTCATTTCCATCATTCTTAAGTTTCTCATTTGTTTGCTGTTGTATAGGTCATGTATCCAGGGTGCTTCCCTGTTATATTCAACTTCATTTTCATAAATCCCTTTCCAGAGCTGGTTCAGCCCCAGAATGCTTTAATAAGTGAACTTGTAGATTGCTTTTCTGATTTGTTTTATAACTACACTCAGAACACTTAAACCTTTTGGCACCAGAATGGTTTGATAAGTGAACTTTTAAATTATTTTTCCAATTTGTTTCATAATTACATTCAAAACATTTAAACATTTTTGCACCAGCATGGTTTAATGAGTGAACTTTTAGACTATCATTAAAATTTGTTTCATAACTGCACTCAGAACATTTATATTTTTTTGCATTGGAATGGTTTAATAAATGTCTTTTCAGACTACCTTTGAAATTAGTTTCATAACTGCACTGAGAACATTTAAATAATGCACCAGAATGGATTAATAAATGAGTGTTTAGAGTACTTTTCTGATTTGTTTCATAACTACACTCAGAACATTTAAACATTTTTATATCAGAATGGTTTAATAAATGTCTTTTCAGATTACCTTTCCAATTAGTTTCATAACTACAATGAGAACATTTAAATAATGCACCAGAGTGGATTAATAAATGAGTGTTTAGACTATTTTTACGATTTGTTTCATAACTACACTCAGAACATTTAAACATTTTTGAACTAGAGTGTTTCAGTGAATGCCTTTTCAAACTACATTTGGCATGCGTTTCAAAATCACATTCAGAACATTTGAACATCTTAACTACAACAGAATGCTTTAATAAATGTCTTTTTAGATTGCCATTAAAATTAGTTTCGTAACTGCATTGAGAACATTTAAACCTTTTAATTTCAGGATGCATGAGGTGCTTCTTTTTTCTTTTGATTTTACTATATTTACTTTTGACACTGCATGCTTCAAACTTCCCAGCCTCAGGTGGACTCCCTAAAAGCCTCTTATCCAAGCTCATGGCTTTCATTTCCTGGTTTATTCCAGAGTGCTTGGCATTATCACTTCAGTTTTTTTATCACTGACAGCATCTTCCTGAAAGGAGAGAGGATTTTGGTCATGCTTATATCTTTGTTACTTCTTATACTATCCCACTCTTGAAGAATAAGCACATATTACTACTACTGTACTACGATTACACAACCACTTGAAAGTATTTATTGGGGTATAACCTTTGGTACCATTCCATCCATGTCATGGATGCCAAATCTGCAGAAATATTTACTCATGAATAAATAGCCTAAAATTATGACATGGGGCACAGAAATGACTGATGAGAGTAACATGAATGACCAGCAAGCTGCGTGTAAATCAAAGGGACAGGACAGTTATGGCAGTATTATTATGGGTCTCCATTGAGTACCCACAAGCAAAGACATTTTCCAAACCACAAATATGGATATATAAATTAATGGAAAATCAAAGCCATGATCTCACATCTTTTTGGGGGTGAAAACTTAACATTAAAACAATATGGATTTAAATTCTCATTTATAGAGTTTTATATCAACAAACCATTTATTTTACATAAAATTTGAACTGGGATTATTCACAGATCAATAGTTCAGTTATCAGTCTGAACTAGAATTTACTTTTAGATCACAAATTTCATTTTATTTCCATTCTGGTTTACTATTCTTACGCAAGTTGCTTGGTCCAGTATTGAAAGTGGGGACAAGTAGGAGCTTAAATTGATTCTACTTAATATAATTTGAGAAATCCTAAGTACTTTTTATTGAGTAAATGGTAAAAGAAACTCAGGACATTAAAAAAAAAAAAAACTAAGTACTTCAGCAAAATCCATTTTAAAAGATAGTAGGCCTTTTTAAATGTAAATAATGGTAGTTAGTTTCTAGGTTTAGGAGCTGAATAATACTAATCCTGTTTCACTGTCATAATAAACTGTTAAATTTACATATTTATATTAAATTAATGCAAAAAACTTCACTTTTCTACATGAAGGTCAAAATATGATGATAAAAACCCACTCTAATAGACAGAGTTTATTTCCACAACAGTTTCGATGCCCACTGGCATCCTCTTCAGGTGGACACAGAAAAATGAATGAACCAAACACGAGAGAGAAAACAGTCCAGGGACCATTAGAAATTCACACCTAGATTAGATCCCATTCTCCCAACACCGGAAGGACATTTTATTAAAGGGTCCGGCTTATAAGTACATTTGCACAAATTTAAAACTTCCTTCTTATTCTATACATACAGATTCTATTATTTTTTTACATAATTATTACATTTATTATTGCATTATTATTCATTACAGAAATTATAAATTTATTATTACAGAAATTATAAACTGAAAAACGAATGAAAAAAGCAAGAAGGAAACAATCCAGAGACCATTAAGAAATTCGCACCTAGGTTAGATCCCATTCTCCACACCAGAAGGGCATTTTATTAAAGGGTAATAAATAATGAAAAAAGTACATTTGTAAGTACATTTGCACAAATTAAAACTATCTTCTTGTTCTATACATACAGATTCTATTATTTTGACATAATTACTCTGTCTATTAAAGTGGGTTTTCATTATCATATATTAAATTAAATGGGATTAGGATCCAGTGGCAAAGCATCCATTAAGGCTCTAAGGTTCAGCCTACCCAAAAATTTGTGACATTTTAATAATAAATACCAAATAATAAAAGTGGATTTTACATTATTTTTATCTATTAGATGTTAGTCTCTCCCCTTCATGCCTGGATGAACACAGATGACAGTCTAATCTCTGAGGTGTTGCTACAGGACCAGGCAAGATGCCAGATTAGTCATATTATATCAGGTCATCCCATAAGTAATGTCATTTTTTAGATCAGAATTTGAAGGACAAAAAACAAACTCAACTGAAACTTTTTAATCTAGTATATATTTTCCATCGGAATCAATGACACTCTGCCAATGTCCTACAAGCTTTTCAATGCCATGTTTATAAAATTCAGGTGGTTTTGAGGCAAAAAATGTACAGAGACTGGTGTGCAGGTCAACTAAAGAAGTATACTGTTTATCATCAAGATAGTTTTGCAGACTCCTGAGTCCTGAAGAGATGATAATCTGAAGGAACAAGGTCTGGAGAATATGGAGGATGTGGAATTTTTCCCACCCAAGCTCCTCAATTTTTGCAGAAGTGATCCAAGCGGTATGAGGATGTGCAATGTCATGGTGGAACATGATTCCTTTCCGATTAACCAAAGGTGGTCTCTTTTCTTTTAGTGCAGTGTTCAATCGATCCAGTTGTTGACAGTCAGAGATGGGCAGTACCACGGTACATGTAACACTCAAGTAACGGGCGTTACTTTCGTAACGAGTATCGTATCACCTTAGCAAGATTTCTAATGTAACAATGTAACGGTAATGCCCGTAATAATTTTAGCAAAAGTAACGAGAATTTCCGTTACATACTGTTTTTTATATGTGAAAAGTACAAATACATCTTTCAGCGGCGTATCATACAGTTCATACTTGTTAGAACTTGTTCAGTCCTTGTCACGTTGCATCCGTCTTGTTGCCAGTAGAGCTCAGTTATAGTGTAGCACTCGTGCAGTGTGCATCTCCTTTGTTTAAAGTTGTTAAACATGGAATACCTTTCATCAGCTTCTTCGAAGGATGATGACACATCTGATTTCCTCGAAGATGTTTCAGCACATAGTTGGGTAAAATCACAGCTTATTACATCGAAGAAGTTTTTCTTCAATGATGACAGCACTGCACTGCAGCTGCAGTCACTTGATGGCTATCCTTCAATTAAGAAGCTCTTCCTCAAGTACAATACTCCACTTCCTTCCTCGGCTCCTGTTGAGCATCTCTTCAGCTATGCAGGACATATTCATGCCCCTAAGAGAGAAATCTTTCCACAACACATTCAAAAAATTAGTAATGCTAAAAGGAAACCCTAGGCTCCTAGCTACATTTAAAATTTAATTCTATACCTCTCAGCTAGAATATATTTTTGGAAATGTCTTTTATTATTTTACATCAGCTGCTTTGAAATGTTTCTGTTTACTTCTGTTTAATTTTCTGTTATTCAAATAATATTTTTTGTCAAAAATGTCCTGTTATCATTGTCTGTCAGAAATAAACCTCCATTTATCTAAAAACAGTTGCGTTTGTTTTTACATACTTTTTATACTTGCTTTAATATTCTAATTACGATATACAATTATGATATATGAATTTACCAATGTAACGAGTAACGAAAGTAACGACGTTAATGTAACGAGTATCGGTATTGTCTTAAGATATTTTCAAAGTAACGATGTATCGGTATCGCCGGGGTCATTTTAAGAGAGTAACAGTAACGGTAATGCTCGCCAATTTTGAGTAACGCTGCCCATCTTTGTTGACAGTAGACTTGAGTGGTGATTGTTTGGTTGTGTGGTAAGGTTTCAAAGTGTATTACACACCTTTATCCCACCAAACACTAAGCAACACCTTCCGAGGGTGAAGATTTGGTTTTGGCTGTGGTGTCACTGGTTCTCTGGCACAAACCCACCATCAATGGCGCTTAACATTCTGGTACAGTATCCACTTTTCATCACCAGTCACTAAACAGAGCAAAAATGGATCTTGGAGTTCACGGAATGAAGAGCTGTGCTAATGTTTACCCGCACCCTCAGATTGTCGACCGACAATTCATGTGGCACCCATTTTCCTAACTTAGGCACTTTCCCGAGTTGTTGCAAATGTCAATGGATGGTGGACGGGGATGAATAGAGTTTCTGGGCCAATTCTTCGACAGTTGTTGAACAGTCTTCTTCAAGTGCGGCTAACAGCAGGTCATCATCAAACTCAGCAGGGCATCAGAGCGTGCTGCATCTGTCAAACAGTAGTCACCATTCTAAACTTTTGAAACTATTTTTGACATTTCCTCACTCGCAGAATATCGTTGCTATAAACATCCTGAATGTTTCACGTTGCTTCAGTAGCACTATTCCCTTTTTTGAACTCGTAAAGCATTATATGCCTGATATGCTCTTCTGATACTGCCATGTTTATAAGGGGGTTCACATAAAGCAAAACACACATCTTCACTGGTCAAGGTCTGGTAAAGTATGTAGTGAAACACAATAGATCTCCTCTTAGATATAACCTTCGAAAATTTATGCTTAAACCGAGTAGGACTAGTTTAAACTTAATCTATCATAAAAAACGACATTACAGATACTCCCCGAGTTACGACCACCCGACTTACGTCCATCTGGACTTTTGACGATGACTGTCGTATTAAATAAATAAAATAAAATAATAGATGATGAAAAATTCTAATTCCGTTCAGTTTATTTACTACTATTATTTGTATAATTTGTGTGTTTTGTTATTTTACTTTGATTGAACTACGTATATGTTAATGCACATCACTACCATTGTGGTTATTTTCGACTTACGACCATTTCAACTTGCGACAGGTTTGTCGGAACGTAACTCCATCGTAAGTTGGGGAGTACCTGTACTTATGAGATGACCTGATAATTCCACTTATATAGTCTGGCTGGGAAGGGTATAAATGTCAAATGTCATTGCAGGTTTGTGTGACCCATCACAACATGACAGCTACTGTATTTAGCAAATGAAGTTCAGCATCTTGAAAACTGTGGTCTAATGTCTTAGAACTTTTAATATAATGTGGAATCCTTTTTATTAACTAAAGTATTAAAAGGTTTTCCATCATTCAATTTACAAGCAACTACAATTTTAATACTTTAATTTTCCTACACTCCACCCTCAATATATGCTAGTTTTGAATATGCAAAGACCACCTTTCAACCAACCCCTTGATATATGCAAGAAAAATTTGCCTATATACAAGCTGCACGAGATGCTATTCTGTGCGCGTCTGTATCTAAGCTCTGTATTCTGATTATAGCTTTTTCTAGCCATTTGCTTTGTGATTATGGCTTCTAAGCAACCTGCTTCATGTGTGCCAAGCCCTGGCCCATCAGTTAAGCATAAGAGAACTTTGCGTGGTAAGTATTAATGTCACTTATGTATTATTAGGTTTTATTTAAGGTCATTATTTATATTGTTTTAATATATCATTAATGTTGTATTATAATCTTGTTTTTTGTTATGAAAAAGTGGCAGAATTGCATTTGGGGGGTGCCAGACAAGGTTGTGGAACACATCCTTATTTTCCCATACATTTAAGTACTCAATTTATACAATTTTGATTTATGCGACAATTTTGCAGAACATAACCCTCACATATATTGAGGGTGGAGTGTACTTCACATTTAATTGAATAATCTAGCTCACCCATTTCACTGAAGTGTTTCCAACATTCTCAAACTTTGCATCACCATTTTCCCTCTCATAATCATCAAGGTTTAATGGGTCTTCCTTTACAGAATCATCATTCATTATTTCATCTTTGATGGGAAAACTCTGGAACTGACAATAACGCATACTATTTTCACCTAGTAATTATTAAAAATAATGTAATTTCATTTCAAAACAAGTAAGTAAACAAGAGCCTCATAAAAAAATTAATATTTAAAATTAATGTGATCCAAAAGATTATAAAAATGACAGTATCTTATGAGCTCGTGAGAAAATATTTACCATCTTATTTAATTTATTACCATGTTTCTAAGAACACTGGCTAGAATACCTATCAAGAATGACTTAAAGAGAAAGGAAAAATTATTCAAAATTATCCTGTGTGGTGGAAAATCAGAAGAATAGCTACGTATACTAAAAGCTTTATTTAAATAGTAAAATACAAAATTTAATAAAACTAATGACAAATATCAAAATTGCCAGCACCCACAGCTCAAGGTAACAGTTTCCCTAAAAGCAAAGTGATGGGACAGATGTCTGGGGTTTGACTCCCAATGGTGCTGGTAACAATAATTTGGGGAATTAGCACAATGGGCCACATTTGTTTGGCCTGAGTGATGTGCCAGTTTCTGCCCTCCTGACTGGTTACTATCAAATATAAAACTAAAAATCAGTTTCAAAATACTTTTGTTTTAGGTCACGCAGTTACTAAACTATCACTGAAGTAGGTGAGACAATTCATTTTTGTAATTATGAAGCAAAGAAAAAGATGTTGCTTGTTTTCATTAGCTACCTGCCATTCCTGACTCATAGTTATATTGTGAAATGAAACTTCTTTCGCAATACTGCTTTCAAATGATTCAATCTCTTCCTCTTCATTTTTAACTTCAGCTTTAATGCTCATGTTCTCTTGTTTTAAATAAAGTTCTTTTTCATCTGTATCCATTCTCAGACAGGATAAAGTCAACTTACTTTTAGGATCCTCTATTTTAAATAGCATGTAAATCAAACACTAAATTGATCTGTAAGAAAAATTTCTTTATAAGCACAATGGGTAAAAATACTTCAACTCACAAATCTATCCTCTTTAAACAGGTTTTCTATTATCAACAAAAAGCATTGCCTCATAATGCCTAAAAAATTAGATGCACATTTCTTTCTGGACCTAAACAGTTCAGTAGGGTAGTCTAATTCTGTTGCAACTGCTAAGTATTGTCTATGTAAACTATAAACAAACAAGGGTTAATATTCCACAGAACATTGATCACCTAAAACTTAGAAAAATGATGATATAGGCTATTCAAAATCCTCATAAAAAATAATGAGAAAGATGTTTCATATGCTGTACAAATGAATATTAACAAGATAAAAAATTAATATTTAACGTTATCTAATCAAAATTGGCAGTCATTCTCTATATATTTATTTAATAATTGCATTTTACAGAAATTAGTTTGTTGGGTTAGGTTAGTTTACAATAAAGAAAGTGAAACTGCCTACCAGAAAATATTTATTTGATGTATTTTGAGGTATTTTAACAGAATCTACTATCCATTTTTCGTGAAATTGAGCAGCTTTCAAGATATACATTTCTTAAAAAAAAATTCTCAAAACCTGCTCAACTGCGCAAAAAATGGATAGCAAATTCTGTTAAAATACATTAGAAAATTATTATCTATTATGTAATTTCAGGTGGTGTTCTGCAAAATATCTACCCAAACAAGTTTATGGGGCCATAAAATGCAATGGAATATTTTATGAGAATTTATATTTATTTAATTTTAAATTAGAACTATTAAGTTATGGACAAGATAACCTAGCCCACTAGGCTTACAGTTACAGCCAGACAAGAATTTCTATAAGCATTTCCAGATTTGAAGCAAATATTGGTTTGTAGGTTTTGCTGGCTGAATGCATTTCACTGTATAAATTGCAGTCTCGGGTTTTGGTACAAAAGGTTGCACATGGTAAACCTGAATTTGACCTATCCAAATTAACGAGTTACTATGACAGCATCAACCACAGATGTATATTATGGGGGATGAAACCGTTATTCAGTCCTGAACCATGCAATTCTCAAGACCTGCGTTTAAACTTCACCCAAACCTTTATATTCATATAATAATTTGGTTATAATTTTTTAATTTAAAAATACTATATTGGACCAGAGACCAGTATTTTTGCCAGTCAAAAAAACTGACCAGCCCATATAGAAATCTTAATTCAGTGTTTGGCAACTATAGACAGAATGTGAACATATTTTAATCTTTTTATATTATATTACACTTCATTTGGAAAACATGAAGCCACTCGGGCGTATCGAGGTAATCCAAGTCATGAGCTACATTAATAAAAAAATCTTGCAAAATGTAATTTCAACTCCGCTAATTAATATACAGTCATACCCCGCCTAACGTCGGTAATTGGTTCCAAGGACCCCGACGTAAGTCAAAAAATGACGTAAAGCGAACAGAGGTGCCTAAGTCTACCGAAAACCGATTGTAAACACTGTAAAACACTCTGACGATGGTAGCGATTAGATACAACTATAAATAAACACTTTATGGTTATGTTTTCAATACTATAAACACCTAACGTCGGTAATTGGTTCCAAGGACCCCGATGTAAGTAAAAAAACGACGTAAAGCGACGTAGTGTGAACAAAATCTTGCTCTTGAAAACCGACGTAAAGCAGGGTATGACTGTACAACTATTTACTACCACCAAAGTAGCCAACATAACTGAAGCTAAGAATATACAGTATTTGCAACCTACAAACTCACTCTCTCTCATTCATGACAGAGTAAATTTTCCTTAAAATTAACTAATAAGCTACTGTTTACCACATCATATGGCAAGTCATTCCAAAAATCTACTACTACGACTGAAAAAGTATTTTCATAGTTCAAGTCTACAAGTCTGTTTTATAATTTTCTTATTATGCCTACAAATTATCCCATCAGCCTCTAGCGAGAAAAAGTTGCATACATCTAAATTGTCCAAACCTGAAAACATTTTGAACATCTGTATCATATTCTCCCCTCATACAATGTCTCTCAAAACTAAACATACCCAATTCCTTTAACCTATCCCTGTATTCCAATCTTCTTAGGTTAGGGATAAGCTTGGTTGCCCTACATATTATCGCACACCTTCAAGCATATTAATATATCATGTCAAAGGTGAGGGAACCAAGCTTGAATGCAGTATTCTAAGCAAGGCCTAACATAAGAATTATATAATTTACAGATGACTTCCTTACTCTTGTAACTACATTCCTCTTAATACCTAGCATTTTATTTGCTTTATTTCTAGCCTCTAAGCACTTAAAAATTTTTAGATCACTACCAGATATAATGTCAAGATCCCTTTCCTGTCTAACATCCTCCAACCAGCTCCCTTGCATCTCATAACTAGTTTTCATTATTTCTACCAAAATGCATGACTGCATTTTTGAACATTGAATTCCATCTGCCATTACTAGCCCAACCAACTAATCTACCAAGATCCTTTTGTAGTTTATAAGAATTTTCTATATTTGTAACTGGAGCAACTACTTTTGTATCTGCAAATTTAGAAATTTTACAACCTACTCCTTTCTCTAAATCATTTAGATATAAAATAAAGAGTAATGGACCTAAAACCAATGCCTGTGGTACCAGTACCCTACCCCACTTTTTACTTTCTGCCACCCAGATTTATGACCATTTAGAATTACTCTCTGTTCTCAGTATTCTAACCATTTTTCTACCCAATTTATAACTGACCCTAATATACCATGAGTTTTTAATTTATATAGCAGTCTCCTATGTGGAACCTAGTCAAATACTTTACTAAAATCCAAATAAATAAAATCTACATAATTTCCATTATTTACCTGATCAGTTACAAATTCTAAAAAGTCTAAGATTCCTGATCTAAATCCATGTTGTGAACTTCAAATAAGATTAAAGTTTTCCAAATGATCTTGAACATTATTCTTCATAATTCTTTCTAGTATCTTTCCTACCAATGACATTAAACTAAACAGGCCTATAATTTCCTACCTCCTCTTTACTACCCTTTTTGTAAATGGGAACTACATTTACTTTTTTCCATTCATATGGCAAATAAAACAGTTAGTGCCTCAGATAAGCTTTCCTCCCCTTCTCTGAGAATCTTAGCAAATATATCAGGTCCAGCAGTTTTATTTGACTTCAATGTATGAATTACCTGCCTATCATCATCCTTATTACATGAATATGATCAAGAATGCCTGAATTCACAGAATAAAAAGAATTATCATATTTTTCGCTGTACAAGACACACTTTTTTTTCCAAAAAAAGGGGTCTCAGTCACCTTGCATCCTATACACCAAAGGTCATAATATTACCTTTATATGGGCTAGAAGAACTGATGGATTTTTACAAAAATTCATTATCTCTTAGTCCCTCCTGACTGTATATTGGTTTAGCCAATTTTACACTAAGTTTCTACTCTTCCCAACCCACTGATAACAAGAAAAAAAGTATGTATTGCATAATGATTTACTTTTATGTTTCATAACATATAGTATAGTCTACCGTATACTTAATACTATTTTCTTATAATAATGAATATGGGTGAAAGAAAATGTATCACCATACTTTTGATGGAGGGCTTTAACAAAAGTCAGCCTCACTGGTAGAAAATTATGGACATTTTCTGACAACTAGGCAGTTGGTCAATTTTTTTCCCAATGTATATTCCAACTAAAATAACCTTTCCAGGTCCCAATTTATATATATTTCATGATATTTTCATTTAAACTAACGAAAATATCACAACTTAACCTAACCAATCATCAAGAGCGTACAGTTGACCTAATCAGGCAGTCAATAATTTTCATGTGACAAATTTATGTAGAGATAGATATTTAAGGATGATCCAGTCAACAAAATATTAGAACATATAACTTTGTGGTATCCAATGCCATAATCAATTACCTATATAAATATATGTTGCTGAAGTTAATTTACGTTTTTTTGATTTTGGGACCCGGAAAGTTAAGGTTGGGTCATTGACTTGACCTGAAAAGGCAAGTAGTATAGTACAAAATTAAAATCAAAGGGCAATCCTTCAGAATCTGGCCATAAATTAGTTTAAAAAATAAAGTTATTTGATGAATGGTTATTGCTTTTAGCCCTTTGAGGACCACGGGACATGCGTGTCCCAGCGAAATAATAATATAAATTGTACAATGATGCAATGTTTCTACAAATACATCTAAATGTTTATATAGGTATCGTTTAGTTGTTGGAAAATTAACCCCAAAATGGGTCATTTAAGTGACTATAGTTACTAACATATCTAATTGTGAATACCAATAACACCTAAACATTTAAGTTCAAAGAAACATATACTGGTCGTCAAAGGGTTAATGCACTAAATTAGTTATAATTATAAACATGGCAGGCAGACCTATAATTGAATGCATAGTTAGATCAACTGTACACCCTTGACGATTGGTTAAGTCATGATATTTTCTTTTAAACTAACAAAAATATCATGACAACCTAACCAATCATCAAGGGTGTACAGTAGGACTGTACAGTTGACCTAACCAGGCAGTCATTAATTTTCATGTAGGTTTCAATTAATTTTAACCCTTTAAGCCCTGAATTTTTTGTAGGGTTAAGTTATGAATGCGTGCATTTGAAACGTCAGCAATTGGCATCTTCAGTCCTTAAAGGGTTAAGCAACTTCTACCAAAAATGTGTTAGTTATAGCTACCATATATATATATATATATATATATACTGTATAATATATATATATATAATATATATATATATATATATATATATATATATATATATATATATACTGTATAATATATAATATATATATATATATATATATATATATATATATATATACTGTATAATATATATATATATATATATATATATATATATATATATATATATATATATATACACTGTATAATATATATATATATATATTATATATATATATATTATATATATATATATACACTGTATAATATAATATATATATATATATATCTGTATAATATATATATATATATAATACTGTATAATATATATATATATATATATATATATATATATATATATATATATATACATATATATACAGGGTGGGCCGTAAGTTTCCATACATAGGAAAATTTAAATACGTGCGTCGGTATTTGGATCAGCAGTTTCCGGATGCTTGGATTGGTCGGCGTGGTCCTGTGGAGTGGCCTCCCAGATCCCCAGATCTCACCCCCCTTGATTTCTATCTTTGGGGGCACTTGAAGGCCATGGTGTATCAGGAAAAGATGCAAGACATAAATCATCTAAAGGAACGTATCACCAACGCCATTACAAGCATAACGTCAACTGTGCTAATGCGTGTTCATCAACAGTGGGGAACACGTATTGAAATGTGTTTTCAAAACAATGGCAACCATGTAGAGCATATTATATAAATAAAAATGGTTGTCCATAAAAAAATGTTTATTTTTCCTATGTATGGAAACTTACGGCCCACCCTGTGTATATATATATATATATATATTATATATATTATATATTATATATATATATACATACTGTATAATATATATATATATATATATATATATATATATATATATATATACTGTATAATATATATATATATATATATATATTATATAATATATATATATATATATATATACTGTATATAATATATATATATACTGTATGTAATATATATATATACTGTATATAATATATATATATACTGTATATAATATATATATACTGTATATATATATATATACTGTATATAATATATATATATATATATATAAAACTAACTGATATACTGTACCAAACCAATCATGTTTAATTTACAATTATTCAAAAAATAACTAATTTAGTGCATTAAAAGCAATAACCATTCGTCAAGTAATTTATTTTTTAAACTAATTTACAGCCAGATTGTGAAGAATCACTAATCAAAGTTATTTAAATTTTCTTCAGTAAAAACATAACTAAATAACTAAGAACTAATAATTAAACTAATAATTAAAAATACCAACAATATCCTGATCTTTTTCAAACTGTCATCATGTTCTATTGGGTAATTATGGGTAAATTTTTACAAGTGTACATTACAGGCTTTGTAAATCAAAACTATGTTTTTCTGATGGTTTTTGATGCCGTTTGAATGAAGGGTAATTTTGTTCAAACAACATCAAAAACAATTGGAAAACCAGTTTTAATTAATATATAACCTAACCTAACCTAACCTAAAATTCCAAAATTCCTCAAAAGCCTATAATGTACTCTTGTAAAAAATACCAATTATTGAATGTTTCACCAACACTGAAATTAATATCCAAAATATATTTTTCTAATGTATTTTGGTGTTGTTGCGGGGAGAACGAATGAACTTAACTAGAATACCGTAACTGGGCTACTTCTTGATGACAGGAAATGAGAAGGTCCCGGGCGGTGAAGTTTTTCTCACCTCCACTGACTGTCACTGAGGGGCAAACGAGACTCCCACAATGCTGAATCAAGAAATGGACTCGACCCACTAGCTATCTCCAAAGATTAACACTGTGTCTGAGTCGGGTCCACTTGATAACCTGGAAAACCCTGGCTTCAGGAAAGGTGTGTGCAATGTACAGTGCCCGCGAAAAGTATCCGATCACTCAAGAAAATACAATATTTTCCCTTGATATTCAGAGACACGTAATTCACTTTCTATTTGTTCTAGCGACATCTGGTAACTTTGAGGTTGCTCGCTGATATGAGAGCTATCCAATGCATTCTCAAATTAGTGTTCTGGTAGCCTTCGTTGCGGGTGGCTGTGTCTCAAATTTGTCAGATTTCACTGTTTGTGTAAATTTCTTGATATTTTTTTTTTTTTTACAGAAAGTGGTGTAAATTAAAATTTATATATAATGTGTGCTAAAAAACAACTTAAGAGTGATTGTCGAGGTGCTATTGTTGCTTTGCATGCATGTGGGAAATCACAGAGACAGATAGCTAAGGAATTAAACATATCCCAAAGTACCGTTAATTTATGGGTTTCACGGGCTAAGAACAATGGTGGCCTAACCACGCCAGTCCCTAAAAAACGATCTGGCAGACCGAGAAAAACAAATTCGCGAACAGACAAACTTATGAAACGTTTAGTATTGAAAAACCCAACATAACTGCGAAAGAAATAAAATTTAATATGATAATTTGTTATCTGGTGTTTCTGAACGAACTATCCAGGAGCGGCTCCAAAAAGAACTCGGATTACCATCTCGCCATGCTGCTAAGAAACCGTTCATTAATGAAAAAATGCGTAAAAAACGTGTCGCATTTTGTAAAAAATACATTCATTGGACTGTTGATGACTGGAAGAAGGTTTTATTTAGCGATGAGTCGACATTTTTGACATTCAGAAGTTGTCCAAAAAAGGTTCGCCGGCCTATTGGCTCAAATAGGATGGACCCTAAATACACCCTAAAGACAATGAAACACCCTCCAAGTGTGATGGTTTGGGGTTGTTTCGGTTACTATGGGCGTGGAAACTTATATTTTCTTCCGAAGAACACAACTATGAATGGTGCACGGTATTTAGCAATGCTACAGGATAAACTTCCAATGGCAATGGCAATCCAAAGGACAAAAGCATACATGCATGATGGTGCACCATGTCACAGGGCCAAAATAGTGACAAAATGGATTACTGACAATAAATTTGATATTTTGGATTGGCCTGGTAATAGTCCAGATCTCAATCCGATAGAAAATCTGTGGCTAATAATAAAAAATAAGGTTGAATGCCACGACACTCTGGCTCAGTCGAAAAATTACAAGAGGCCATCAAAAAGGTATGGTGCAAGGAAATATCAGTGGAAGTTTGTCAAAACTTGATTAAATCCATGCCAAAACGTCTAGAACAAGTCATCCAAACCAAAGGACAGATGACAAAATACTAATATAAGGTTAGTATACATTTAAACATTGTTTTTTATGTAAAAAATACAAATTTCAAGGGTGATCGAATACTTTTCGCGGGCACTGTACACCCAGCAATACTTGAGGACCTCAACCGAATATGGACATACACAACAAGCAAGCCAGATTTTAGCAGACTGATTGTGAAGTAAGCCAAATGTGACTGGATGAGAAAAGCAGATATTACTCTCTGAATTGTAAATCCTTGAAAGTAACGACCCCAGTCTATAAGGACAAAGGCTGAAAAAAAACTAGTTGGTAGAATTCTAAGGGTTTATTAGCAATCAACTTGAATTATTTACAAGAGCTAGAATGAGTTATGAGCTTGAGTCTAAACATGGCTTAAGATCAAGAAATGGAAATTCAAAAAACCTGAAAGGGTATACTAAACAATGGTGCTTACAATTACAATGACAAAAATACTGGACAACAAAAATGGAATTTCTAGAAAAAGATAAAATACTTAACCTATGCTAGAATGGTACAATTAGACAACACAATCGACCTCACTGGACCTAACATCCTTAAGCTAGACTTGAGGTCAATCCAATCACACCTATCTATTATAGTTAAGCCATGGAGAAGCAAAACCTGAAGCCTAGAAATACCTTAGCCTGCACACCGTTATGCACAGGCAATGTCCATTATCACAAGGCACTCTGTTTTTCTTGAATTTTTTGTTTCTTAACAAATTGAGTTGGCAGGCTAGAACTTCCACAAGCGGAAGCCAACTGTGACTAAAAATGAGTTTTTTCTAAATTGAAGGCTAAGTTTACTGACTGAGATCAACAAGCAAGAATACTGAGCTAGTCAGGCATTAAGCAAGACTAACTCCGTCCAATATGGGGTTCATCCTGAAACAAGAAGAAAAAAGATGTTAGTGAAGACACCCCACTACACTCCCCCCTCCGAGCGGTGGGTACCACCACTCAAAAAGTGAGTGCAGCGAAGCCCTCTCCCACATCCAGTCTTTCAAGGAATTGCCACCTCCCCATCCTGACACCAAGCTCCAAGTTTTCCTTTCTCCATGGCTACTAAACACTAGACAATTATATATATATATGAATCAATAAGAAGGTACTATCACCTTCAAAACCCTACCTATTTACAATCTAAATTTACACAATTAGTACTGGATATTCAGTTTTAGCACTCCTTTATATGGTCCTTTCCTTAAGAGGCTAATCACAATCCTCCTTGCTTGAAACTGAAGCCACCTGCATGACTATTGTCCTTGATTAATATCCTCACTAGCCCATCACTATCAATGTACCCTGGCCCTGGTCCACCCATCCATACCTCCTGATTGGTAGACATCCCTACCAAAGGTGGGGTCTGCTTGCTCCAGGCTAGAGGTAACTGCGTGGGCTGGCCATGCCCCTTCTTGATGAGCAGTCCTCCAGAACCCCCTCCTATAGACAAGAATGGTGGTGCAAACTGGAGCAAGGCCTGGAAGACCCCCTCAGCCGATTCTTGAAGAGTGGAAGAGCCAATAATGGCTCCATCCCTGAAAACACCTCCCATGAAGTAGGAAAGCGTGATTGGGGTGACTGGAGGCAGGTAAGGACAGGGACATGCACTGGAAGCTGTATGCATGACAATCAAAGCAAGTACAAAGTGGGTGACAAGTGAGGGCATGTGCATGAGTCAGGCAGAGGCAAGCAAACCAAAAATTACCGCACTTAACCAAGCTCAAGGTATGGTATTCAGTATCACTATGTGCAGTCACTTTGTTCTAGAAAATTTACACTAGCTTCCTCCATGGCTTTACTAGCTAGGCCCTACCTATACATCATGGTACAGCAAGATATACCTATTTTTAATATATCTTAACCAAGGCTCCGTAAAGCCGTTACAAAAACTAGATACACCATTACATTAAACCTAGAAATACTTATTTTAACATCAAAAATATAATCATAGTACCATCAACTTAAATACAATACATAATATCATATATACATAATTAGACAGGGTCTAGAAAAATCACTTATTGTTAATTAAATTAATCATGAACACATTCCAGAGGCCTAGAGGGTACTAATGGTAACTCCATTACAGGACTTCTGGAATGAGTTCATGGAGGAGAATCACCAGCCAACTCTTGAATTACTCCCAACCCCCTCCTAACAGACTGGAGTCATTTACGAGCTAGTTTACTGTTAGCTTGTAATAAAGCCCTAGCTTCTGAACAGATATCTTTGACTGGGGATAAACTTAATCTATTGGGAGTCCTTGAACCAGTTACCGGGCTAAATTGCCTCTCGAGAAACTAATTGCTGGTCTAACAGCTGGTAAATCTGCTCCTCATCATCCTGCACATGTTCTAAAGTGTTCTCCAGAGCTTCCACCAAGGAAGAAAGTTCTGGAGAATCACTATTGGGTTAAGGTTCATTCGGACATGGAGAACTCTGTCTTGGATCTATTGAACCACCACCTTCTGGATCTAGACTCCCAGGAAGTTCCTCAGGATCCATCACACCTTAACCGACAGCACTTGAAGGAGCACTATGAGGAATAGGAGACAGATCCTTGATTTCCTCCACTGGGGAACAAGCTTCCTTCTCTGAATCACTACCAAGGTAGTCTTGAACATTTCCAAAAGTGACATGTTTTGGTTGAGAATGAGGCCTAGACAGAGGTTTGGGTGAACTAGACAGATACCTGGAGGATTCACTTTGGATGGCACCTCATCCGGGAATCCAGAAAAGTCAAGTTCAAAAGAACTTGAAGAGCATTCAGAGGAATCTGAAGAACTTGAACTTTCACTCAGATCAGCAAGCCATGGTCTAGAATTGACCCTATTCTGATCTGGAAATCCTAGAAACTCGCTTGAATCACTACTAGAATCAAAGAGATCAGTCTCATCTTCTGACGAACTGTCCCACAAACAAGAAAAGCCTGGGGAACAAACTGGAACATTTGGGGTTTCAAACCCTAGAAAACTCTCATCCTCCTCCTCTATGCTAGCCCAGGAACCTGAACTAACCTGGAATAACTAGGATGATTCTTCAAGAAATTGGGAGCCTCCTTCCAGCTCCTCAACTGAGAATGATGAACTCGACTCATGGATAAGTGTGGCTGCAGATCTGGATAAGCTGGTGAAATGACAGGTCACACCATTCTCTGCTGCTCGATCAACTTGAAACGGCCCACAGTACTTGGGCAGAAACTTGTTAGAAACTAGATTACCTTTTGGAACAACCTTTCGAATGACAAGTTGCCCCTTGGTAAAGGGACAAAAACCAGGATGTCCTGGATACCACTGTTCTTGAACTGGAGTGGGAATAGAAACTGGATAGGATCTGGATGAGCGGATGATAACAAGAACTGGGCTGGAGACATAGTCAACTCAGAATGAATCGTACCATTGTAGGTCATAATGGCCTTTGGAAGATTCAAATCCCACGAGCTAGAATCTTGAACAAGATTCCGTAGAAGCTCACCAATGGTACGGTTGACCCTCTCGACTGCACCATTGCTCTCTGGATGGTTTGGGGTCGTGAAAACGTGAGTGATCCCGTATCGAGATAACATCTGCTCGAACTCCTGACCCCTAAATTCTGGACCATTATCAGTTAACAACCGACAAGGCCGGCGCAAAAGAGTGGGCAACACTCGAAACTCAAAAGACGGGCAATGGTACTGGAAGTCTTGTTGGGAAATGGAACAGCCACTACCCACTTGGAGTAGTGGTCCACCACCATCAAACATCCTAGATTCCCCCGAGGTGTTCTGGGGAACAATACTAGATCCACAGCCACCAACTCAAATGGTGCCTGGGTCACGATCTTCAGGGTAGGTGGAGCCCTGATCTGGCTGGAAACCTTATTGAGCTGGCACTGGGAACAAGATGTGACCACCTCTTGCACAACTTGATATAACTGAGGATGAAACACTTCCCCAGACAAAACATCTAAGACCTTGTTTCGGCCTATGTGTGCCATCTCTAGATGGATAGTAATGGCCAGCTCAATCAGGAAATTAAAAGGTACTAGAACTTGGGGAAACATTTCTGGTTCATCGTACTTAACTAGAAGACCATTCTCGAAGTAGATATCTTTAAGATAACGACGATATCTCACTAGAGCTTTAGGACAATACCCAAAACAACCCTTATCTAGATAGGACTTAAGTTGTCTCAACACACGATCACTTTTTTGAAGAACCTCAAGGTTAACTTCATCTAGAAATGAACATGGACGCAAATTTCCAACTACCAGCGGTTCTTGATGACTGGAGGTTCCTCCAACTCTGCCAGAAAAGTAGCGAGAATCTCACCCTCCTTCATGACTCTGTCAGTGGACAAATCCAGGTCAATCCCGTGGCAGACAAGAAATTCGCACCCAGGAGAAAACAACAAGGAATAGCTTGATCTTCAACAAGAGCAAATGGGTGATCATTAATAGTTACTCTAGAGCCAAGTGACACAGTAAGTTGTACATAGTTATAAACTACCACTTGTTTTTCAGCCACACCTTGAATGTTAACCAGAATATCTTGTGAATAATCCTCAAATTTCCTAAAATTTCACGCCAGGCTACTCGAGATATGAGGGAGATCTCAGCTCCAGAATCCAATAAGGCACAGTAGGTTTCGTCTTGACAAGTAAGTGGGACAACTGCTCTAAAGGCACCTGAATGTGGACAAGCAATATCCACCAAGGGTGGGAAATTGACTTCACATTCTACTAGACCATTCTCGATCTCCAAACTTGAGCAACCTGCACCTATTGGTTCTGAATCCAAGTCTCTCTCATACA
>JAJOZX010003575.1:465000-537774 GCA_023014485.1 Bathynomus jamesi | reverse complement strand
ACTCTCTGACTTGGAATAAAACTCTCTGACTTGGAATAAAACTCTCAGACTTGGAATAAAACTGACTCGAATCTATCAAGTATTCTGAAACTTAAACTGTCTACTTGAACTCTATCAAGTATCTGAAACTTAAACTGTTAACTTGAACTCTATCAAGTATTTCTATAAATCTCTGGGGCGGTTGTCCTCTGGCGCAACCTTCTGTCTTGACCTCTTATCAAGTATTTCTATAAATCTCTGGGGCGGTGTCCTTTTTGGCGCAACCTTCTGACTTGACCTCTTATCAAGTATTTCTATAAATCTCTGGGGCGGTTGTCCCTCTTGGCGCAACCTTCTGACTTGACCTCTTATTCAAGTATTTCTATAAATCTCTGGGGCGGTTCTCCCTCTTGGCGCAACCTTCAGACTTGACCTCTTATCAAGTATTTCTATAAATCTCTGGGGCGGTTGTCCCTCTTGGCGCAACCTTCTGACTTCAAAACTGACTTCAAAAATGACTTCAAAATGACTTCAAAATTACTTCAAGTATCTCTCTAAATCTATAAACTCTCTATAAACACTCTCTTCTTAATTTGCAAGTCAATTCAATTCAATAATTTGAAAAAATTTGCAAACAAAAATATTAAAATGTAAACAACATTTCACTCGAATGTACACGAAGGTACGATACTATTATGTTGATACATAAAAAAAATTATTCTATACTGAATAATAGTGAAAATAACAAATTAACTCTCTGAAATTAACTCTCTTGAAATTAACTCTCTGAAATTACTCTCTTGAAATTAACTCTCTTGAATTAACCCTCTTGAAATTAAACTCTCTGTTACAATTAACTCTCTGTTACAATTAACTCTCTGTTACAATTAACTCTGTGAAAATTACTGTTTCACTAAGAAAAAATGTATCACTGGGTCTGAAGTGTTCACTGTGTTTTCTTGTAAATTCTGACTCCATACTAAATATTAACTGTTAATAATACGGACTTTTCAAATGTTTACAAATTACTTAAAAAGACAAACTCTGTTACTTAACAAAATTTTCTATGGGGAAATCCTTGAGACGTGTCCTGAAGACTTTGCTGGCTACTACTTTTGGATGAAAACTAGGCGTGGAGAACTTGGAGTCGTGACACACCGGTTCAAGGGTGGATGTTACGAACTAGAAGTCGTGACACGCCGGTCAACTGGTTTTATCCTGATGCAGGGTAATTTCTATCTTGGCCAAAGAGTGGCCAAGTGTTAAAATTCTCTTCTAAAAATCTTCTTCTTAAAAATCTTCTTCTAAAAATCTTCTTAACTTCTTCTTAAAATCTTTCTTAAAATCTTCTTCTTAAAAACTTCTTAAATCTTCTTCTTAAAATCTTCTTTTATCCTGGTGCAGGGTCGCCACAATGTTATAAGATCCTCCTCTTTCTATGTCCCTGAGTCGGTTCGGAATCGACGGGGGGTTCTGGTTAGGAGGCAGCAACTGATATTTCTTCTATAACATTCTAATTCTTTTCGGTCGCCTCTTGTTAAACTCTTGGCTACAGACTCGCCAGACTGTTATGTCCAATATCTTCTATGGTGCTGGGTTGTCTCTTTCTCTCGCTTTATGGGTCGACGATTATTAATTCTTCTCTTGCTATAATACTCTGATAATACTCTGATACTTTCTCTGAGACTAAAATTATCGATTTTTCTTTTATAACTTATCGACTTAACTGACTAAGTTCTTCTGAAGATAGCCCAACTCGAGGGGAAAAATAAAAAAAGTTTCTCTTACTCTAATTTACTTCTTAAAAAAATGTACAGTTAGTGCTCTGAATTTACAAGGGTAGAGGTTCGACCTCTTTCGACCATGGCTCAGGCCGCAATCTAAAAATTAAGGAGGCAAGGGCCTCTGCCCCTCCCTCTCCTCGCAGCGAGGCTGCTAACAAAAGAGTCGTAATGAAGTGCCGTAATGAAGTGCAATAATGAAGTGCCTTAATGAAGTGACTTGATGAAGTGTCGTAATTTTACAAATACATGTATAATATAAACCTAAATGTTTGGGGGAAGACAGTTGAAGGTTAAGTTCCCCCCTTTTAAACACATGATCAGATGTTGAAAAATTCCAAATAAAAATAATAAAAAAAATAAAAATAACAAAAACATTTGTATTTTTCGCCGAGTCTACATTTATGAAGGCGATATCATTTCGTAATAGTACACATAAGTACAAATTAAGTACACGACTGAGTACGTATTAATTTTGGTTCATTACAATTAAGATTACAATTATGGATTACTTCACATTCGCTTATGATTGTCCATTACAGTTCTATTAAAGTACATTCTTACATTATAAATTAAATCATTACATTTAATTACAGTTTCATTGAAGTACATTACAAATTATTATTAATTACAGTTTCATTAAAGTAAAGGGTGATCCAGAGAAATGGGGACCCAAAAGAAACCCCTGTAACTCTTAAAGTATAAGTCCTTTTATAAAATTATACGCATCATTCGAAAGAGGATAGTTACAAGTTTGTACAGGAGTATAGGTTTTGACATACAAGACAAGATAAGATACAAAAAAAAATAAAAGTGTTAGTTAAAACTAACCCTTCAAGATGACTGCATGGACTGTGGAACAGCTGCGTTTCATAACTGAGCAATATTATGAGCATGGAAGAAGTGTAGTTTCAGCTCAAAGATCTTTCAAGACAAATTTCAGATGTCAAAATCACCTTCTAAGAGCTGAAACTACACTTCTTCCATGCTCATAATATTGCTCAGTTATGAAACGCAGCTGTTCCACAGTCCATGCAGTCATCTTGAAGGGTTAGTTTTAACTAACACTTTATTTTGTTTTGTATCTTATCTTGTCTTGTATTGTCAAAACCTATACAATCCTGTACAAACTTGTAACTATCCTCTTTCGAATGATGCGTATGATTTTATAAAAGGACTTATACTTTAAGAGTTACAGGGGTTTCTTTTGGGTCCCATTTCTCTCTGGATCACCCTTTACATTACGTCGTTTACCATTCTTAGTGTTTTTATATATTTATATATGGTTATAATATGTTATACTATATGGTTATACTATATGGTTATACTAGATGGTTATACTAGATGGTTATTATATTTGGTTATTAGTACAACACAAGTACATGAGACATGACACACATGATATAACATAACACATGATAAAGTTATAAATTCGAATCGAGCGAAAGGAGACTTTTTTTTATCTTTGAAGCGTTCGATTCTGCCAGTTAGCGGAATTTGATAATAACTTACTAAGCATTCTCGAGTTCAATGCGGGAGGTGATATATAAAAAAATAATAATGAAAAAAAATAAAACGAGAACGTATTTTGCGTTTTCGACGAATGCCTAAAGTTTTGCATTTCACGAGCAAAATGAATATTTAATAAAATTGGCATACGATAATGGTCAAGATAAGATATGGACGTATGAGGGCGGGGGATATGGTCGAATAATAGTTATATTTATCTACCTAACATATAAATAATGACTTCTATAGAGTGTACAGTTTTATTATGATGATAAAGAATTTTCATACATTGCATACTAGAGATATAATGAAGGGAAATTAATGACGGGAAAATGTGACGTCATAGTTATTGAATTTGTACGTATAGTACAAATCATTATTAGGAAGATTTACATGAACGAATTAGAGACAAAGAGTGGGTATCAATGACTAAGAAGTACAACTGCGGGTTCCAATCCTGTTACATGCAATGTGTATGCATAATCTAGGGTCGAGGGTGATGGAAGACAATCATAATTAATTATAATAAATTCTATAACAATGAAAAATGAAAATAGATACGACTAAACCACAGAAATGGTAGATCATAGGGTTGTGACACAAACAAAAATAGGAAGTACAAATAAAATTTCTATCCAAACTCGCTTAGGCAATTTTGGTTTCTTATGTAAAAATGAATATCGATTATTCATTGTTCATTTTTACAGTGTTTCCCCTCTAAAATGGTATTAATTACAATAATATAATACAATTAATACAATATAATAGAATTAAGAGAATAACATCTAACTAATTCAAGTTAGATGACGAATTTTTCTTTACAATACAAATTTTATACAGAACGATTTCGCGTGGTTGAGTACAATGCAGAGTAATCAAATTTTTAAAATGACACTTGCTTACAAAATATAAAAAATTCAAAGATTAATACTTTAATTTAGACAAACAATTAAGTTAGACAAACATGATATTGTTAAAATTTTTACAAAAATTTTATTTTTCTGTGGGAAAAATTACATACATAATGAATAGTAGATAAAAGGGAAAAATATAAATTTTAAAGTTCATGGATTTTTCAAGGCTTCCATGATAGTACAATTGATAACTAATTTTATTGACTATTGCAGGTAAAAATAGAATTACGTAATGGATGATGTATAGACTGTGGTCTAGTGTGTATTTTTGTGTAATAGGTACAAAGTGTGTATCTTACAATTCGAGGGACAGATTAGCCGATAGGATTGTTCAAGTAACTGAATAAATGCATGAGCAAGATATATTAGAAAGCAAAAATGATTAAGATTAAATTACTAGTTACACTTACGCGCAATGAAATAGTTTATTGTGATATCCAATGATTTTAGCATAAGGTTTGTATATAGTATATATAGTGTGCATACATGCATTTTTATTGATGTTGTAGGTACAAATCGAATTACGTAGTGGATGATGTATAGACCTGTGGTCAAATGTGTATTTGTGTGTATTAGGTACAAATTGTAGTGGTTGGTGATACGTTCAAAAGGAGAAAGGGATTTATAGTTGAATAGTTGAAATTATACGTCAGTGTGCAGATGTATCTATAAATATTGGTAAGAGCATCTGTAGATGAGTGATCGTACAATAGTATGTAGAATATGAGAGTAATTTGTTCATCCCTTGAAGAACTAGATCATTAGGGTCATTGTGGATTAGGATTATATATTTATATATATATATATATATATACTTTAAGGAACAGATAAAATAACTTAATAAATGTATGAGCGAGAATTTATATATAGTAAGCAATAATTATGATGTATTATAATGATGAGTTTGCATACGAGTTTTAATGCAAAAGTGACTGGACGGAATATGTGTCAAAAGTAATAAAATTGAATTAGGATTATAGATTTTACATAATCAGTTACATGTATAAGGTAATTAAAAAAAAACGTACTTAGAAGAACTTACAATTAATGAAAGTAAACTGACGGTTTTAAAATTGAATTTCGACACACAATTAAATTCGACTACTAAAATTCATAGCCATATACTGTAGTAGTATGTAAATTTGACTATAATTTTCGTTTGATACCTTACAAATGGTACAATAACAATTTAAGGACAGTTACTCACGATTAATTGAACAAAAGAAAATTAAAAATACAAATTAAAAATAGAGATCAATTATAAACTATAATGAAACTAAACATATACTGTAATATAAAAAACACTTAACCTAAATTGAGGTTATGTTCCATCGTACCAAAGAGGAATTAACCATGGTTGAACCATTTCTCTGGTTGACACAGTTCAACTGGGATTGGGGGTGTTAAAATAAAATAAATAAAAAGACAAAGTTTGGAGTACGACATTCGGGGGAATTGAGTGACTAAGCAGGGGGTATAAGTCTGAAATTGACAATTACATCTTCTTTTTTTTAAGATTGCTTGTCACACTACTTTGAACAAAATTAAAAGCGTTGAAACAAAACGGAGGACGGTATGTTCCTCAGCATAATAATTTAAAAGTAGTCATTGGGACAAGATCGATTAATTAATTATTACACAACTATTATTATCACATATACATTACAATGATTATCAAAGTCATTACAAACAATTGTAAAAACTGTTTTGGTTACAAACAATAAAATGTCATTTTACCTATATATTTATATACGCACAATGGCCTGAAAAAGAAAAGACAAATCGGTCAATTTCCTTCTTAAACAAGAAAAAAGGTTAAACTAAAGACCACAAACCGGTCAATTCTGGTTGAATAAATTCACTTTTACAACAAAAAAAAGGTTGAATTAAATTCTTAACTTACATTTCTTAAATTAAATTCTCTTAAATTACAAAGAAAAAGTTGAATCAATTGACTGCATTGAAAACTGACTTGGGACTTAAACTCTGACTTGGGACTTAAACTCTGACTTGGATTAAAACTCTCTGACTTGGAATAAAACTCTCTGACTTGGAATAAAACTCTCTGACTTGGAATAAAACTCTCAGACTTGGAATAAAACTGACTCGAACTCTATCAAGTATTCTGAAACTTAAACTGTCTAAACTTGAACTCTATCAAGTATTTCTATAAACTCTGGGGCGGTTGTCTCTTGGCGCAACCTTGGACCTCTTATCAAGTATTTCTATAAATCTCTGGGGCGGTTGTCCTTTTTGGCGCAACCTTCTGACTTGACCTCTTATCAAGTATTTCTATAAATCTCTGGGGCGGTTGTCCCTCTTGGCGCAACCTTCTGACTTGACCTCTTATCAAGTATTTCTATAAATCTCTGGGGCGGTTCTCCCTCTTGGCGCAACCTTCTGACTTGACCTCTTATCAAGTATTTCTATAAATCTCTGGGGCGGTTGTCCCTCTTGGCGCAACCTTCTGACTTCAAAAACTGACTTCAAAAAATGACTTCAAAAATGACTTCAAAATTACTTCAAGTTCTCTCTAAATCTATAAACTCTCTATAAAACTCTCTTTCTTAATTTGCAAGTCAATTCAATTCAATAATTTGAAAAAATTTGCAAACAAAAATATAAAATGTAAACAACATTTCACTCGAATGTACACGAAGGTACGATACTATTATGTTTGATACATAAAATAAAATTATTCTATACTGAATATAATAGTGAAAATAACAAATTAACTCTCTCTGAAATTAACTCTCTTGAAATTAACTCTCTTGAAATTAACTCTCTTGAAATTAACTCTCTTGAAATTAACCCTCTTGAAATTAACTCTCTGTTACAATTAACTCTCTGTTACAATTAACTCTCTGTTACAATTAACTCTGTGAAAATTACTGTTTCACTAAGAAAAATGTATCACTGGTGTCTGAAGTGTTTCACTGTGTTTCTTGTAAATTCTGACTCCATACTAAATATTAACTGTTAATAATACGGACTTTTCAAATGTTTACAAATTACTTAAAAAGACAAACTCTGTACTTAACAAAATTTTCTATGGGGAAATCCTTGAGACGTGTCCTGAAGACGTCTTGCTGGCTACTACTTCTTGGATGAAAAACTAGGCGTGGAGAACTTGGAGTCGTGACACACCGGTTCAAGGGTGGATGTTACGAACTAGAAGTCGTGACACGCCGGTCAACTGGTTTTATCCTGATGCAGGGTAATTTCTATCTTGGCCAAAGAGTGGCCAAGTGTTAAAATTCTCTTCTAAAAATCTTCTTCTAAAAATCTTCTTCTAAAAATCTTCTTAAAATCTTCTTAAAATCTTCTTCTTAAAATCTTCTTCTTAAAAACTTTTAAAATCTTCTTAAAATCTTCTTTTTATCCTGGTGCAGGGTCGCCACAATGTATATGATCCTCCTCTCTATGTCCCTGAGTCGGTTCGGAATCGACGGGGGGTTCTGGTTAGGAGGCAGCAACTGATATTTCTTCTATAACATTCTAATTCTTTTCGGTCGCCTCTTGTTAAACTCTTGGCTACAGACTCGCCAGACTGTTATGCCAAATATCTTCTATGGTGCTTGGGTTGTCTCTTTCTCTCGCTTTATGGGTCGACGATTATTAATTCTTCTCTTGCTATAATACTCTGATAATACTCTGATACTTTCTCTGAGACTAAAATTATCGATTTTTCTTTTATTTATCGACTTAACTGACTAAGTTCTTCTGAAGATAGCCCAACTCGAGGGGAAAAATAAAAAAAGGTTCTCTTACTCTAATTTACTTCTTAAAAAAATGTTACAGTTAGTGCTCTGAATTTACAAGGGTAGAGGTTCGACCTCTTTCGACCATGGCTCAGGCCGCAATCTAAAAATTAAGGAGGCAAGGGGCCTCTGCCCCCTCCTCTCCTCGCAGCGAGGCTGCTAACAAAAGAGTCGTAATGAAGTGCCGTAATGAAGTGCAATAATGAAGTGCCTTAATGAAGTGACTTGATGAAGTGTCGTAATTTTACAAATACATGTTATAATATAAACCTAATGTTGGGGGAAGACAGTTGAAGGTTAAGTTCCCCCCTTTTAAACACATGATCAGATGTTTGAAAAATTCCAAATAAAAATAATAAAAAAAATAAAAATAACAAAAATTTGTATTTTTCGCCGAGTCTACATTTATGAAGGCGATATCATTTCGTAATAGTACACATAAGTACAAATTAAGTACACGACTGAGTACGTATTAATTTTGGTTCATTACAATTAAGATTACAATTATGGATTACTTCACATTCGCTTATGATTGTCCATTACAGTTCTATTAAGTACATTCTTACATTATAAATTAAATCATTACATTTAATTACAGTTTCATTGAAGTACATTACAATTATTATTAATTACAGTTTCATTAAAGTAAAGGGTGATCCAGAGAAATGGGACCCAAAAGAAACCCCTGTAACTCTTAAAGTATAAGTCCTTTTATAAAATTATACGCATCATTCGAAAGAGGATAGTTACAAGTTTGTACAGGATTGTATAGGTTTTGACAATACAAGACAAGATAAGATACAAAACAAAATAAAAGTGTTAGTTAAAACTAACCCTTCAAGATGACTGCATGGACTGTGGAACAGCTGCGTTTCATAACTGAGCAATATTATGAGCATGGAAGAAGTGTAGTTTCAGCTCTTAGAAGGTGATTTTGACATCTGAAAATTTGTCTTGAAAGATCTTTCAGCTGAAACTACACTTCTACCATGCTCATAATATTGCTCAGTTATGAAACGCAGCTGTTCCACAGTCCATGCAGTCATCTTGAAGGGTTAGTTTTAACTAACACTTTTATTTTGTTTTGTATCTTATCTTGTCTTGTATTGTCAAAACCTATACAATCCTGTACAAACTTGTAACTATCCTCTTTCGAATATGCGTATAATTTTATAAAAGGACTTATACTTTAAGAGTTACAGGGGTTTCTTTTGGGTCCCATTTCTCTGGATCACCCTTTACTTTAATGAAACTGTAATTAATAATAATTTGTAATGTACTTCAATGAAACTGTAATTAAATGTAATGATTTAATTTATAATGTAAGAATGTACTTTAATAGAACTGTAATGGACAATCATAAGCGAATGTGAAGTAATCCATAATTGTAATCTTAATTGTAATGAACCAAAATTAATACGTACTCAGTCGTGTACTTAATTTGTACTTATGTGTACTATTACGAAATGATATCGCCTTCATAATGTAGACTCGGCGAAAAATACAAATGTTTTTGTTATTTTTATTTTTTTTATTATTTTTATTTGGAATTTTTCAAACATCTGATCATGTGTTTAAAAGGGGGGAACTTAACCTTCAACTGTCTTCCCCCCAAATTTAGGTTTATATTATACATGTATTTGTAAAATTACGACACTTCATCAAGTCACTTCATTAAGGCACTTCATTATTGCACTTCATTACGGCACTTCATTACGACTCTTTTGTTAGCAGCCTCGCTGCGAGGAGAGGAGGGGGCAGAGGCCCCTTGCCTCCTTAATTTTAGATTGCGGCCTGAGCCATGGTCGAAAGAGGTCGAACCTCTACCCTTGTAAATTCAGAGCACTAACTGTACATTTTTTTAAGAAGTAAATTAGAGTAAGAGAACTTTTTTATTTTTCCCCTCGAGTTGGGCTACCTTCAGAAGAACTTATCAGTTAAGTCGATAAGTTATAAAAGAAAAATCGATAATTTTAGTCTCAGAGAAAGTATCAGAGTATTATCAGAGTATTATAGCAAGAGAAGAATTAATAATCGTCGACCCATAAAGCGAGAGAAAGAGACAACCCAAGCACCATAGAAGATATTGGCATAACAGTCTGGCGAGTCTGTAGCCAAGAGTTTAACAAGAGGCGACCGAAAAGAATTAGAATGTTATAGAAGAAATATCAGTTGCTGCCTCCTAACCAGAACCCCCCGTCGATTCCGAACCGACTCAGGGACATAGAAGAGGAGGATCATAACATTGTGGCGACCCTGCACCAGGATAAAATGAAGATTTTAAGAAGAAGATTTTAAGAAGTTTTTAAGAAGAAGATTTTAAGAAGAAGATTTTAAGAAGAAGATTTTAAGAAGATTTTTAGAAGAAGATTTTTAGAAGAAGATTTTTAGAAGAGAATTTTAACACGTGGCCACTCTTTGGCCAAGATAGAAATTACCCTGCATCAGGATAAAACCAGTTGACCGGCGTGTCACGACTTCTAGTACGTAACATCCACCCTTGAACCGGTGTGTCACGACTCCAAGTTCTCCACGCCTAGTTTTCATCCAAGAAGTAGTAGCCAGCAAGACGTCTTCAGGACACGTCTCAAGGATTTCCCCATAGAAAATTTTGTTAAGTACAGAGTTTGTCTTTTTAAGTAATTTGTAAACATTTGAAAAGTCCGTATTATTAACAGTTAATATTTAGTATGGAGTCAGAATTTACAAGAAACACAGTGAACACTTCAGACACCAGTGATACATTTTTCTTAGTGAAACAGTAATTTTCACAGAGTTAATTGTAACAGAGAGTTAATGTAACAGAGAGTTAATTGTAACAGAGAGTTAATTTCAAGAGGGTTAATTTCAAGAGAGTTAATTTCAAGAGAGTTAATTTCAAGAGAGTTAATTTCAAGAGAGTTAATTTCAGAGAGTTATTTGTCACTATTATATTCAGTATAGAATAATTTTATTTTATGTATCAAACATAATAGTATCGTACCTTCGTGTACATTCGAGTGAAATGTTGTTTACATTTTATATTTTTGTTTGCAAATTTTTTCAAATTATTGAATTGAATTGACTTGCAAATTAAGAAAGAGAGTGTTTATAGAGAGTTTATAGATTTAGAGAGATACTTGAAGTAATTTTGAAGTCATTTTTGAAGTCATTTTTTGAAGTCAGTTTTGAAGTCAGAAGGTTGCGCCAAGAGGGACAACCGCCCCAGAGATTTATAGAAATACTTGATAAGAGGTCAAGTCAGAAGGTTGCGCCAAGAGGGAGAACCGCCCCAGAGATTTATAGAAATACTTGATAAGAGGTCAAGTCAGAAGGTTGCGCCAAGAGGGACAACCGCCCCAGAGATTTATAGAAATACTTGATAAGAGGTCAAGTCAGAAGGTTGCGCCAAAGGACAACCGCCCCAGAGATTTATAGAAATACTTGATAGAGTTCAAGTTAAGACAGAGAGTTTCAAGATACTTGATAGAGTTCAAGTTAGACAGTTTAAGTTTCAGAATACTTGATAGAGTTCGAGTCAGTTTTATTCCAAGTCTGAGAGTTTTATTCCAAGTCAGAGAGTTTTATTCCAAGTCAGAGAGTTTTATTCCAAGTCAGAGAGTTTTAATCCAAGTCAGAGTTTAAGTCCCAAGTCAGAGTTTAAGTCCCAAGTCAGTTTTCAATGCAGTCAATTGAATTCAACTTTTTCTTTGTAATTAAGAGAATTTAATTTAAGAAAATGTAAGTTAAGAATTTAATTCAACCTTTTTTTTGTTGTAAAAGTGAATTTAATTCAACCAGAATTGACCGGTTTGTGTCTTTAGTTTAACCTTTTTTCTTGTTTGTAAGAAGGAAATTGACCGATTTGTCTTTTCTTTTTCAGGCCATTGTTGCGTATATAAATATATAGGTAAAATGACATTTTATTGTTTGTAACCAAAACAGTTTTTACAATTGTTTGTAATGACTTTGATAATCATTGTAATGTATATGTGATAATAATAGTTGTGTAATAATTAATTAATCGATCTTGTCCCAATGACTACTTTTAAATTATTATGCTGAGGAACATACCGTCCCTCCGTTTTGTTTCAACGCTTTTAATTTTTGTTCAAAGTAGTGTGACAAGCAATCTTAAAAAAAAAGAAGATGTAATTGTCAATTTCAGACTTATACCCCCTGCTTAGTCACTCAATTCCCCCGAATGTCGTACTCCAAACTTTGTCTTTTTATTTTATTTTATTTTAACACCCCCAATCCCAGTTGAACTGTGTCAACCAGAGAAATGGTTCAACCATGGTTAATTCCTCTTTGGTACGATGGAACATAACCTCAATTTAGGTTAAGTGTTTTTTATATTACAGTATATGTTTAGTTCATTATAGTTTATAATTGATCTCTATTTTTAATTTGTATTTTTAATTTTCTTTTGTTCAATTAATCGTGAGTAACTGTCCTTAAATTGTTATTGTACCATTTGTAAGGTATCAAACGAAAATTATAGTCAAATTTACATACTACTACAGTATATGGCTATGAATTTTAGTAGTCGAATTTAATTGTGTGTCGAAATTCAATTTTAAAACCGTCAGATTTACTTTCATTAATTGTAAGTTCTTCTAAGTACGTTTTTTTTTAATTACCTTATACATGTAACTGATTATGTAAAATCTATAATCCTAATTCAATTTTATTACTTTTGACACATATTCCGTCCAGTCACTTTTGCATTAAAACTCGTATGCAAACATCATCATTATAATACATCATAATTATTGCTTACTATATATAAATTCTCGCTCATACATTTATTAAGTTATTTTATCTGTTCCTTAAAGTATATATATATATATATATATAAATATATAATCCTAATCCACCAATGACCCCTAATGATCTAGTTCTTCAAGGGATGAACAAATTACTCTCATATTCTACATACTATTGTACCGACTCACTCATCTACAGATGCTTCTTACCAATATTTATAGATACATCTGCACACTGACGTATAATTTCAACTATTCAACTATAAATCCCCTTTCTCCTTTTGAACGTATCACCAACCACTACAATTTGTACCTAATACACACAAATACACATTTGACCACAGGTCTATACATCATCCACTACGTAATTCGATTTGTACCTACAACATCAATAAAAATGCATGTATGCACACTATATATACTATATATACAAACCTTATGCTAAAATCATTGGATATCACAATAAACTATTTCATTGCGCGTAAGTGCTAACTATGTAATTTAATCTTAATCATTTTTGCTTTCTAATATATCTTGTCATGCATTTATTCAGTTACTTGAACAATCCTATCGGCTAATCTGTCCCTCGAAATTGTAAGATACACACTTTGTACCTAGTACACAAAAATACACACTAGACCACAGGTCTATACATCATCCATTACGTAATTCTATTTTTACCTGCAATAGTCAATAAAATTAGTTTATCAATTGTACTATCATGGAAGCCTTGAAAAATCCATGAACTTTAAAATTTATATTTTTCCCTTTTATCTACTATTCATTATGTATGTAATTTTTCCCACAGAAAAATAAAATTTTTGTAAAAATTTTAACAATATCATTGTTTGTCTAACTTAATTGTTTGTCTAAATAAAGTATTAATCTTTGAATTTTTTTATATTTTGTAAGCAAGTGTCATTTTAAAAATTTGATTACTCTGCATTGTACTCAACCACGCGAAATCGTTCTGTATAAAATTTGTATTGTAAAGAAAAATTCGTCATCTAACTTGAATTAGTTAGATGTTATTCTCTTAATTCTATTATATTGTATTAATTGTATTATATTATTGTATTAATACCATTTTAGAGGGGAAACACTGTAAAAATGAACAATGAATAATCGATATTCATTTTTACATAAGAAACCAAAATTGCCTAAGCGAGTTTTGGATAGAAATTTTATTTGTAGCTTCCTATTTTTGTTTGTCACAACCCTATGATCTACCATTTCTGTGGTTTAGTCGTATCTATTTTCGATTTTTCATTGTTATAGAATTTATTATAATTAATTATGATTGTCTTCCATCTCACCCTCGACCCTAGATTATGCATACACATTGCATGTAACAGGATTGGAACCCGCAGTTGTACTTCTTAGTCATTGATACCCACTCTTTGTCTCTAATTCGTTCATGTAAATCTTCCTAATAATGATTTGTACTATACGTACAAATTCAATAACTATGACGTCACATTTTCCCGTCATTAATTTCCCTTCATTATATCTCTAGTATGCAATGTATGAAAATTCTTTATCATCATAATAAAAACTGTACACTCTATAGAAGTCATTATTTATATGTTATGTAGTATAAATATAACTATTATTCGACCATATCCCCCGCCCTCATACGTCCATATCTTATCTTGACCATTATCGTATGCCAATTTTATTAAATATTCATTTTGCTCGTGAAATGCAAAACTTTAGGCATTCGTTCGAAAACGCAAAAATACGTTCTCGTTTTATTTTTTTTCATTATTATTTTTTTATTATATCACCTCCCGCATTGAACTCGAGAATGCTTAGTAAGTTATTATCAAATTCCGCTAACTGGCAGAATCGAACGCTTCAAAGATAAAAAAAAGTCTCCTTTCGCTCGATTCGAATTTATAACTTTATCATGCGTTATGTTATATCATGTGTGTCATGTCTCATGTACTTGTGTTGTACTAATAACCAAATATAATAACCATCTAGTATAACCATATAGTATAACCATATAGTATAACCATATAGTATAACCATATATTATAACCATATATAAATATATAAAAACACTAAGAATGGTAAACGACGTAATGTAAAGGGTGATCCAGAGAAATGGGACCCAAAAGAAACCCCTGTAACTCTTAAAGTATAAGTCCTTTTATAAAATCATACGCATCATTCGAAAGAGGATAGTTACAAGTTTGTACAGGATTGTATAGGTTTTGACAATACAAGACAAGATAAGATACAAAACAAAATAAAAGTGTTAGTTAAAACTAACCCTTCAAGATGACTGCATGGACTGTGGAACAGCTGCGTTTCATAACTGAGCAATATTATGAGCATGGAAGAAGTGTAGTTTCAGCTCTTAGAAGGTGATTTTGACATCTGAAAATTTGTCTTGAAAGATCTTTGAGCTGAAACTACACTTCTTCCATGCTCATAATATTGCTCAGTTATGAAACGCAGCTGTTCCACAGTCCATGCAGTCATCTTGAAGGGTTAGTTTTAACTAACACTTTTATTTTGTTTTGTATCTTATCTTGTCTTGTATTGTCAAAACCTATACAATCCTGTACAAACTTGTAACTATCCTCTTTCGAATGATGCGTATAATTTTATAAAAGGACTTATACTTTAAGAGTTACAGGGGTTTCTTTTGGGTCCCATTTCTCTGGATCACCCTTTACTTTAATGAAACTGTAATTAATAATAATTTGTAATGTACTTCAATGAAACTGTAATTAAATGTAATGATTTAATTTATAATGTAAGAATGTACTTTAATAGAACTGTAATGGACAATCATAAGCGAATGTGAAGTAATCCATAATTGTAATCTTAATTGTAATGAACCAAAATTAATACGTACTCAGTCGTGTACTTAATTTGTACTTATGTGTACTATTACGAAATGATATCGCCTTCATAAATGTAGACTCGGCGAAAAATACAAATGTTTTTGTTATTTTTATTTTTTTTATTATTTTTATTTGGAATTTTTCAAACATCTGATCATGTGTTTAAAAGGGGGGAACTTAACCTTCAACTGTCTTCCCCCCAAACATTTAGGTTTATATTATACATGTATTTGTAAAATTACGACACTTCATCAAGTCACTTCATTAAGGCACTTCATTATTGCACTTCATTACGGCACTTCATTACGACTCTTTTGTTAGCAGCCTCGCTGCGAGGAGAGGAGGGGCAGAGGCCCCTTGCCTCCTTAATTTTTAGATTGCGGCCTGAGCCATGGTCGAAAGAGGTCGAACCTCTACCCTTGTAAATTCAGAGCACTAACTGTACATTTTTTTAAGAAGTAAATTAGAGTAAGAGAAACTTTTTTATTTTTCCCCTCGAGTTGGGCTATCTTCAGAAGAACTTAGTCAGTTAAGTCGATAAGTTATAAAAGAAAAATCGATAATTTTAGTCTCAGAGAAAGTATCAGAGTATTATCAGAGTATTATAGCAAGAGAAGAATTAATAATCGTCGACCCATAAAGCGAGAGAAAGAGACAACCCAAGCACCATAGAAGATATTGGCATAACAGTCTGGCGAGTCTGTAGCCAAGAGTTTAACAAGAGGCGACCGAAAAGAATTAGAATGTTATAGAAGAAATATCAGTTGCTGCCTCCTAACCAGAACCCCCCGTCGATTCCGAACCGACTCAGGGACATAGAAGAGGAGGATCTTAACATTGTGGCGACCCTGCACCAGGATAAAAAGAAGATTTTAAGAAGAAGATTTTAAGAAGTTTTTAAGAAGAAGATTTTAAGAAGAAGATTTTAAGAAGATTTTTAAGAAGATTTTTAGAAGAAGATTTTTAGAAGAAGATTTTTAGAAGAGAATTTTAACACTGGCCACTCTTTGGCCAAGATAGAAATTACCCTGCATCAGGATAAAACCAGTTGACCGGCGTGTCACGACTTCTAGTTCGTAACATCCACCCTTGAACCGGTGTGTCACGACTCCAAGTTCTCCACGCCTAGTTTTCATCCAAGAAGTAGTAGCCAGCAAGACGTCTTCAGGACACGTCTCAAGGATTTCCCCATAGAAAATTTTGTTAAGTACAGAGTTTGTCTTTTTAAGTAATTTGTAAACATTTGAAAAGTCCGTATTATTAACAGTTAATATTTAGTATGGAGTCAGAATTTACAAGAAACACAGTGAACACTTCAGACACCAGTGATACATTTTTCTTAGTGAAACAGTAATTTTCACAGAGTTAATTGTAACAGAGAGTTAATTGTAACAGAGAGTTAATTGTAACAGAGAGTTAATTTCAAGAGGGTTAATTTCAAGAGAGTTAATTTCAAGAGAGTTAATTTCAAGAGAGTTAATTTCAAGAGAGTTAATTTCAGAGAGTTAATTTGTTATTTTCACTATTATATTCAGTATAGAATAATTTTATTTTTATCAAACATAATAGTATCGTACCTTCGTGTACATTCGAGTGAAATGTTGTTTACATTTTATATTTTTGTTTGCAAATTTTTTCAAATTATTGAATTGAATTGACTTGCAAATTAAGAAAGAGAGTGTTTATAGAGAGTTTATAGATTTAGAGAGATACTTGAAGTAATTTTGAAGTCATTTTTGAAGTCATTTTTTGAAGTCAGTTTTTGAAGTCAGAAGGTTGCGCCAAGAGGGACAACCGCCCCAGAGATTTATAGAAATACTTGATAAGAGGTCAAGTCAGAAGGTTGCGCCAAGAGGGAGAACCGCCCCAGAGATTTATAGAAATACTTGATAAGAGGTCAAGTCAGAAGGTTGCGCCAAGAGGGACAACCGCCCCAGAGATTTATAGAAATACTTGATAAGAGGTCAAGTCAGAAGGTTGCGCCAAAAAGGACAACCGCCCCAGAGATTTATAGAAATACTTGATAAGAGGTCAAGACAGAAGGTTGCGCCAAGAGGGACAACCGCCCCAGAGATTTATAGAAATACTTGATAGAGTTCAAGTTAGACAGTTTAAGTTTCAAGATACTTGATAGAGTTCAAGTTAGACAGTTTAAGTTTCAGAATACTTGATAGAGTTCGAGTCAGTTTTATTCCAAGTCTGAGAGTTTTATTCCAAGTCAGAGAGTTTTATTCCAAGTCAGAGAGTTTTATTCCAAGTCAGAGAGTTTTAATCCAAGTCAGAGTTTAAGTCCCAAGTCAGAGTTTAAGTCCCAAGTCAGTTTTCAATGCAGTCAATTGAATTCAACTTTTTCTTTGTAATTTAAGAGAATTTAATTTAAGAAAATGTAAGTTAAGAATTTAATTCAACCTTTTTTTTTGTTGTAAAAGTGAATTTAATTCAACCAGAATTGACCGGTTTGTGTCTTTAGTTTAACCTTTTTTCTTGTTTGTAAGAAGGAAATTGACCGATTTGTCTTTTCTTTTTCAGGCCATTGTTGCGTATATAAATATATAGGTAAAATGACATTTTATTGTTTGTAACCAAAACAGTTTTTACAATTGTTTGTAATGACTTTGATAATCATTGTAATGTATATGTGATAATAATAGTTGTGTAATAATTAATTAATCGATCTTGTCCCAATGACTACTTTTAAATTATTATGCTGAGGAACATACCGTCCCTCCGTTTTGTTTCAACGCTTTTAATTTTTGTTCAAAGTAGTGTGACAAGCAATCTTAAAAAAAAGAAGATGTAATTGTCAATTTCAGACTTATACCCCCTGCTTAGTCACTCAATTCCCCCGAATGTCGTACTCCAAACTTTGTCTTTTTATTTTATTTTATTTTAACACCCCCAATCCCAGTTGAACTGTGTCAACCAGAGAAATGGTTCAACCATGGTTAATTCCTCTTTGGTACGATGGAACATAACCTCAATTTAGGTTAAGTGTTTTTTATATTACAGTATATGTTTAGTTCATTATAGTTTATAATTGATCTCTATTTTTAATTTGTATTTTTAATTTTCTTTTGTTCAATTAATCGTGAGTAACTGTCCTTAAATTGTTATTGTACCATTTGTAAGGTATCAAACGAAAATTATAGTCAAATTGACATACTACTACAGTTATGGCTATGAATTTTAGTAGTCGAATTTAATTGTGTGTCGAAATTCAATTTTAAAACGTCAGATTTACTTTCATTAATTGTAAGTTCTTCTAAGTACGTTTTTTTTTAATTACCTTATACGTGTAACTGATTATGTAAAATCTATAATCTAATTGAATTTATTACTTTTGACACATATTCCGTCCATCACTTTTGCATTAAACTCGTATGCAAACATCATCATTATAATACATCATAATTATTGCTTACTATATATAAATTCTCGCTCATACATTTATTAAGTTATTTTATCTGTTCCTTAATATATATAATATATATATATATATATATAAATATATAATCCTAATCCACCAATGACCCTAATGATCTAGTTCTTCAAGGGATGAACAAATTACTCTCATATTCTACATACTATTGTACGACTCACTCATCTACAGATGCTTCTTACCAATATTTATAGATACATCTGCACACTGACGTATAATTTCAACTATTCAACTATAAATCCCCTTTCTCCTTTTGAACGTATCACCAACCACTACAATTTGTACCTAATACACACAAATACACATTTGACCACAGGTCTATACATCATCCACTACGTAATTCGATTTGTACCTACAACAGTCAATAAAAATGCATGTATGCACACTATATATACTATATATACAAACCTTATGCTAAAATCATTGGATATCACAATAAACATTTCATTGCGCGTAAGTGCTAACTATGTAATTTAATCTTAATCATTTTTGCTTTCTAATATATCTTGTTCATGCATTTATTCAGTTACTTGAACAATCCTATCGGCTAATCTGTCCCTCGAAATTGTAAGATACACACTTTGTACCTATTACACAAAATACACACTAGACCACAGGTCTATACATCATCCATTACGTAATTCTATTTTTACCTGCAATAGTCAATAAAATTAGTTTATCAATTGTACTATCATGGAAGCCTTGAAAATCCATGAACTTTAAAATTTATATTTTTCCCTTTTATCTACTATTCATTATGTATGTAATTTTTCCCACAGAAAAATAAAATTTTTGTAAAAATTTTAACAATATCATTGTTTGTCTAACTTAATTGTTTGTCTAAATTAAAGTATTAATCTTTGAATTTTTTATATTTTGTAAGCAAGTGTCATTTTAAAAATTTGATTACTCTGCATTGTACTCAACCACGCGAAATCGTTCTGTATAAAATTTGTATTGTAAAGAAAAATTCGTCATCTAACTTGAATTAGTTAGGATGTTATTCTCTTAATTCTATTATATTGTATTAATTGTATTATATTATTGTATTAATACCATTTTAGAGAGGGAAACACTGTAAAAATGAACAATGAATAATCGATATTCATTTTACATAAGAAACCAAAATTGCCTAAGCGAGTTTTGGATAGAAATTTTATTTGTAGCTTCCTATTTTTGTTTGTGTCACAACCCTATGATACCATTTCTGTGGTTTAGTCGTATCTATTTTCGATTTTTCATTGTTATAGAATTTATTATAATTAATTATGATTGTCTTCCATCTCACCCTCGACCCTAGATTATGCATACACATTGCATGTAACAGGATTGGAACCCGCAGTTGTACTTCTTAGTCATTGATACCCACTCTTTGTCTCTAATTCGTTCATGTAAATCTTCCTAATAATGATTTGTACTATACGTACAAATTCAATAACTATGACGTCACATTTTCCCGTCATTAATTTCCTTCATTATATCTCTAGTATGCAATGTATGAAAATTCTTTATCATCATAATAAAAACTGTACACTCTATAGAAGTCATTATTTATATGTTATGTAGTATAAATATAACTATTATTCGACCATATCCCCCGCCCTCATACGTCCATATCTTATCTTGACCATTATCGTATGCCAATTTTATTAAATATTCATTTTGCTCGTGAAATGCAAAACTTAGGCATTCGTTCGAAAACGCAAAAATACGTTCTCGTTTTTTTTTTTCATTATTATTTTTTTATTATATCACCTCCCGCATTGAACTCGAGAATGCTTAGTAAGTTATTATCAAATTCCGCTAACTGGCAGAATCGAACGCTTCAAAGATAAAAAAAGTCTCCTTTCGCTCGATTCGAATTTATAACTTTATCATGCGTTATGTTATATCATGTGTGTCATGTCTCATGTACTTGTGTGTACTAATAACCAAATATAATAACCATCTAGTATAACCATCTAGTATAACCATATAGTATAACCATATAGTATAACCATATATATAACCATATATAAATATATAAAACACTAAGAATGGTAAACGACGTAATGTAAAGGGTGATCCAGAGAAATGGGACCCAAAAGAAACCCCTGTAACTCTTAAAGTATAAGTCCTTTTATAAAATCATACGCATCATTCGAAAGAGGATAGTTACAAGTTTGTACAGGATTGTATAGGTTTTGACAATACAAGACAAGATAAGATACAAAACAAAATAAAAGTGTTAGTTAAAACTAACCCTTCAAGATGACTGCATGGACTGTGGAACAGCTGCGTTTCATAACTGAGCAATATTATGAGCATGGAAGAAGTGTAGTTTCAGCTCTTAGAAGGTGATTTTGACATCTGAAAATTTGTCTTGAAAGATCTTTGAGCTGAACTACACTTCTTCCATGCTCATAATATTGCTCAGTTATGAAACGCAGCTGTTCCACAGTCCATGCAGTCATCTTGAAGGGTTAGTTTTAACTAACACTTTTATTTTGTTTTGTATCTTATCTTGTCTTGTATTGTCAAAACCTATACAATCCTGTACAAACTTGTAACTATCCTCTTTCGAATGATGCGTATAATTTTATAAAAGGACTTATACTTTAAGAGTTACAGGGGTTTCTTTTGGGTCCCATTCTCTGGATCACCCTTTACTTTAATGAAACTGTAATTAATAATAATTTGTAATGTACTTCAATGAAACTGTAATTAAATGTAATGATTTAATTTATAATGTAAGAATGTACTTTAATAGAACTGTAATGGACAATCATAAGCGAATGTGAAGTAATCCATAATTGTAATCTTAATTGTAATGAACCAAAATTAATACGTACTCAGTCGTGTACTTAATTTGTACTTATGTGTACTATTACGAAATGATATCGCCTTCATAAATGTAGACTCGCGAAAAATACAAATGTTTTTGTTATTTTTATTTTTTTTATTATTTTTATTTGGAATTTTTCAAACATCTGATCATGTGTTTAAAAGGGGGGAACTTAACCTTCAACTGTCTTCCCCCAAAACATTTAGGTTTATATTATACATGTATTTGTAAAATTACGACACTTCATCAAGTCACTTCATTAAGGCACTTCATTATTGCACTTCATTACGGCACTTCATTACGACTCTTTTGTTAGCAGCCTCGCTGCGAGGAGAGGAGGGGGCAGAGGCCCCTTGCCTCCTTAATTTTAGATTGCGGCCTGAGCCATGGTCGAAAGAGGTCGAACCTCTACCCTTGTAAATTCAGAGCACTAACTGTACATTTTTTTAAGAAGTAAATTAGAGTAAGAGAAACTTTTTTATTTTTCCCCTCGAGTTGGGCTATCTTCAGAAGAACTTAGTCAGTTAAGTCGATAAGTTATAAAGAAAAATCGATAATTTTAGTCTCAGAGAAAGTATCAGAGTATTATCAGAGTATTATAGCAAGAGAAGAATTAATAATCGTCGACCCATAAAGCGAGAGAAAGAGACAACCCAAGCACCATAGAAGATATTGCAAACAGTCTGGCGAGTCTGTAGCCAAGAGTTTAACAAGAGGCGACCGAAAAGAATTAGAATGTTATAGAAGAAATATCAGTTGCTGCCTCCTAACCAGAACCCCCGTCGATTCCGAACCGACTCAGGGACATAGAAGAGGAGGATCTTAACATTGTGGCGACCCTGCACCAGGATAAAAAGAAGATTTTAAGAAGAAGATTTTAAGAAGTTTTTAAGAAGAAGATTTTAAGAAGAAGATTTTAAGAAGATTTTAAGAAGATTTTTAGAAGAAGATTTTAGAAGAAGATTTTTAGAAGAGAATTTTAACACTTGGCCACTCTTTGGCCAAGATAGAAATTACCCTGCATCAGGATAAAACCAGTTGACCGGCGTGTCACGACTTCTAGTTCGTAACATCCACCTTGAACCGTGTGTCACGACTCCAAGTTCTCCACGCCTAGTTTTCATCCAAGAAGTAGTAGCCAGCAAGACGTCTTCAGGACACGTCTCAAGGATTTCCCCATAGAAAATTTTGTTAAGTACAGAGTTTGTCTTTTTAAGTAATTTGTAAACATTTGAAAAGTCCGTATTATTAACAGTTAATATTTAGTATGGAGTCAGAATTTACAAGAAACACAGTGAACACTTCAGACACAGTGATACATTTTTCTTAGTGAAACAGTAATTTTCACAGAGTTAATTGTAACAGAGAGTTAATTGTAACAGAGAGTTAATTGTAACAGAGAGTTAATTTCAAGAGGGTTAATTTCAAGAGAGTTAATTTCAAGAGAGTTAATTTCAAGAGAGTTAATTTCAGAGAGTTAATTTGTTATTTTCACTATTATATTCAGTATAGAATAATTTTATTTTATGTATCAAACATAATAGTATCGTACCTTCGTGTACATTCGAGTGAAATGTTGTTTACATTTTATATTTTGTTTGCAAATTTTTTCAAATTATTGAATTGAATTGACTTGCAAATTAAGAAAGAGAGTGTTTATAGAGAGTTTATAGATTTAGAGAGATACTTGAAGTAATTTTGAAGTCATTTTTGAAGTCATTTTTGAAGTCAGTTTTGAAGTCAGAAGGTTGCGCCAAGAGGGACAACCGCCCCAGAGATTTATAGAAATACTTGATAAGAGGTCAAGTCTGAAGGTTGCGCCAAGAGGGAGAACCGCCCCAGAGATTTATAGAAATACTTGATAAGAGGTCAAGTCAGAAGGTTGCGCCAAGAGGGACAACCGCCCCAGAGATTTATAGAAATACTTGATAAGAGGTCAAGTCAGAAGGTTGCGCCAAAAAGGACAACCGCCCCAGAGATTTATAGAAATACTTGATAAGAGGTCAAGACAGAAGGTTGCGCCAAGAGGGACAACCGCCCCAGAGATTTATAGAAATACTTGATAGAGTTCAAGTTAGACAGTTAAGTTTCAAGATACTTGATAGAGTTCAAGTTAGACAGTTTAAGTTTCAGAATACTTGATAGAGTTCGAGTCAGTTTTATTCCAAGTCTGAGAGTTTTATTCCAAGTCAGAGAGTTTTATTCCAAGTCAGAGAGTTTTATTCCAAGTCAGAGAGTTTTAATCCAAGTCAGAGTTTAAGTCCCAAGTCAGAGTTTAAGTCCCAAGTCAGTTTTCAATGCAGTCAATTGAATTCAACTTTTTCTTTGTAATTTAAGAGAATTTAATTTAAGAAAATGTAAGTTAAGAATTTAATTCAACCTTTTTTTTTGTTGTAAAAGTGAATTAGTTCAACCAGAATTGACCGGTTTGTGTCTTTAGTTTAACCTTTTTTCTTGTTTGTAAGAAGGAAATTGACCGATTTGTCTTTTCTTTTTCAGGCCATGTTGCGTATATAAATATATAGGTAAAATGACATTTTATGTTTGTAACCAAAACAGTTTTTACAATTGTTTGTAATGACTTTGATAATCATTGTAATGTATATGTGACAATAATAGTTGTGTAATAATTAATTAATCGATCTTGTCCCAATGACTACTTTTAAATTATTATGCTGAGGAACATACCGTCCTCCGTTTTGTTTCAACGCTTTTAATTTTTGTTCAAAGTAGTGTGACAAGCAATCTTAAAAAAAAGAAGATGTAATTGTCAATTTCAGACTTATACCCCCTGCTTAGTCACTCAATTCCCCCGAATGTCGTACTCCAAACTTTGTCTTTTTATTTTATTTTATTTTAACACCCCCAATCCCAGTTGAACTGTGTCAACCAGAGAAATGGTTCAACCATGGTTAATTCCTCTTTGGTACGATGGAACATAACCTCAATTTAGGTTAAGTGTTTTTTATATTACAGTATATGTTTAGTTCATTATAGTTTATAATTGATCTCTATTTTTAATTTGTATTTTAATTTTCTTTTGTTCAATTAATCGTGAGTAACTGTCCTTAAATTGTTATTGTACCATTTGTAAGGTATCAAACGAAAATTATAGTCAAATTGACATACTACTACAGTATATGGCTATGAATTTTAGTAGTCGAATTTAATTGTGTGTCGAAATTCAATTTTAAAACGTCAGATTTACTTTCATTAATTGTAAGTTCTTCTAAGTACGTTTTTTTTTAATTACCTTATACGTGTAACTGATTATGTAAAATCTATAATCCTAATTGAATTTTATTACTTTTGACACATATTCCGTCCAGTCACTTTTGCATTAAAACTCGTATGCAAACATCATCATTATAATACATCATAATTATTGCTTACTATATATAAATTCTCGCTCATACATTTATTAAGTTATTTTATCTGTTCCTTAAAGTATATATATATATATATATATATATATAAATATATAATCCTAATCCACCAATGACCCTAATGATCTAGTTCTTCAAGGGATGAACAAATTACTCTCATATTCTACATACTATTGTACGACTCACTCATCTACAGATGCTCTTACCAATATTTATAGATACATCTGCACACTGACGTATAATTTCAACTATTCAACTATAAATCCCCTTTCTCCTTTTGAACGTATCACCAACCACTACAATTTGTACCAAATACACACAAATACACATTTGACCACAGGTCTATACATCATCCACTACGTAATTCGATTTGTACCTACAACAGTCAATAAAAATGCATGTATGCACACTATAATACTATATATACAAACCTTATGCTAAAATCATTGGATATCACAATAAACTATTTCATTGCGCGTAAGTGCTAACTATGTAATTTAATCTTAATCATTTTTGCTTTCTAATATATCTTGTTCATGCATTTATTCAGTTACTTGAACAATCCTATCGGCTAATCTGTCCCTCGAAATTGTAAGATACACACTTTGTACCTATTACACAAAAATACACACTAGACCACAGGTCTATACATCATCCATTACGTAATTCTATTTTTACCTGCAATAGTCAATAAAATTAGTTTATCAATTGTACTATCATGGAAGCCTTGAAAAATCCATGAACTTTAAAATTTATATTTTTCCCTTTTATCTACTATTCATATGTATGTAATTTTTCCCACAGAAAAATAAAATTTTTGTAAAAAATTTTAACAATATCATTGTTTGTCTAACTTAATTGTTTGTCTAAATTAAAGTATTAATCTTTGAATTTTTTTATATTTTGTAAGCAAGTGTCATTTTAAAAATTTGATTACTCTGCATTGTACTCAACCACGCGAAATCGTTCTGTATAAAATTTGTATTGTAAAGAAAAATTCGTCATCTAACTTGAATTAGTTAGGATGTTATTCTCTTAATTCTATTATATTGTATTAATTGTATTATATTATTGATTAATACCATTTTAGAGAGGGAAACACTGTAAAAATGAACAATGAATAATCGATATTCATTTTTACATAAGAAACCAAAATTGCCTAAGCGAGTTTTGGATAGAAATTTTATTTGTAGCTTCCTATTTTTGTTTGTGTCACAACCCTATGATCTACCATTTCTGTGGTTTAGTCGTATCTATTTTCGATTTTTCATTGTTATAGAATTTATTATAATTAATTATGATTGTCTTCCATCTCACCCTCGACCCTAGATTATGCATACACATTGCATGTAACAGGATTGGAACCCGCAGTTGTACTTCTTAGTCATTGATACCCACTCTTTGTCTCTAATTCGTTCATGTAAATCTTCCTAATAATGATTTGTACTATACGTACAAATTCAATAACTATGACGTCACATTTTTCCCGTCATTAATTTCCCTTCATTATATCTCTAGTATGCAATGTATGAAAATTCTTTATCATCATAATAAAAACTGTACACTCTATAGAAGTCATTATTTATATGTTATGTAGTATAAATATAACTATTATTCGACCATATCCCCCGCCCTCATACGTCCATATCTTATCTTGACCATTATCGTATGCCAATTTTATTAAATATTCATTTTGCTCGTGAAATGCAAAACTTTAGGCATTCGTTCGAAAACGCAAAATACGTTCTCGTTTTATTTTTTTCATTATTATTTTTTTATTATATCACCTCCCGCATTGAACTCGAGAATGCTTAGTAAGTTATTATCAAATTCCGCTAACTGGCAGAATCGAAACGCTTCAAAGATAAAAAAAGTCTCCTTTCGCTCGATTCGAATTTATAACTTTATCATGCGTTATGTTATATCATGTGTGTCATGTCTCATGTACTTGTGTTGTACTAATAACCAAATATAATAACCATCTAGTATAACCATATAGTATAACCATATAGTATAACCATATAGTATAACCATATATTATAACCATATATAAATATATAAAAACACTAAGAATGGTAAACGACGTAATGTAAAGGGTGATCCAGAGAAATGGGACCCAAAAGAAACCCCTGTAACTCTTAAAGTATAAGTCCTTTTATAAAATCATACGCATCATTCGAAAGAGGATAGTTACAAGTTTGTACAGGATTGTATAGGTTTTGACAATACAAGACAAGATAAGATACAAAACAAAATAAAAGTGTTAGTTAAAACTAACCCTTCAAGATGACTGCATGGACTGTGGAACAGCTGCGTTTCATAACTGAGCAATATTATGAGCATGGAAGAAGTGTAGTTTCAGCTCTTAGAAGGTGATTTTGACATCTGAAAATTTGTCTTGAAAGATCTTTGAGCTGAAACTACACTTCTTCCATGCTCATAATATTGCTCAGTTATGAAACGCAGCTGTTCCACAGTCCATGCAGTCATCTTGAAGGGTTAGTTTTAACTAACACTTTTATTTTGTTTTGTATCTTATCTTGTCTTGTATTGTCAAAACCTATACAATCCTGTACAAACTTGTAACTATCCTCTTTCGAATGATGCGTATAATTTTATAAAAGGACTTATACTTTAAGAGTTACAGGGGTTCTTTTGGGTCCCATTTCTCTGGATCACCCTTTACTTTAATGAAACTGTAATTAATAATAATTGTAATGTACTTCAATGAAACTGTAATTAAATGTAATGATTTAATTTATAATGTAAGAATGTACTTTAATAGAACTGTAATGGACAATCATAAGCGAATGTGAAGTAATCCATAATTGTAATCTTAATTGTAATGAACCAAAATTAATACGTACTCAGTCGTGTACTTAATTTGTACTTATGTGTACTATTACGAAATGATATCGCCTTCATAAATGTAGACTCGGCGAAAAATACAAATGTTTTTGTTATTTTTATTTTTTTTATTATTTTTATTTGGAATTTTTCAAACATCTGATCATGTGTTTAAAAGGGGGGAACTTAACCTTCAACTGTCTTCCCCCAAACATTTAGGTTTTATATTATACATGTATTTGTAAAATTACGACACTTCATCAAGTCACTTCATTAAGGCACTTCATTATTGCACTTCATTACGGCACTTCATTACGACTCTTTTGTTAGCAGCCTCGCTGCGAGGAGAGGAGGGGCAGAGGCCCCTTGCCTCCTTAATTTTTAGATTGCGGCCTGAGCCATGGTCGAAAGAGGTCGAACCTCTACCCTTGTAAATTCAGAGCACTAACTGTACATTTTTTTAAGAAGTAAATTAGAGTAAGAGAAACTTTTTTATTTTTCCCCTCGAGTTGGGCTATCTTCAGAAGAACTTAGTCAGTTAAGTCGATAAGTTATAAAAGAAAAATCGATAATTTTAGTCTCAGAGAAGTATCAGAGTATTATCAGAGTATTATAGCAAGAGAAGAATTAATAATCGTCGACCCATAAAGCGAGAGAAAGAGACAACCCAAGCACCATAGAAGATATTGACATAACAGTCTGGCGAGTCTGTAGCCAAGAGTTTAACAAGAGGCGACCGAAAAGAATTAGAATGTTATAGAAGAAATTCAGTTGCTGCCTCCTAACCAGAACCCCCCGTCGATTCCGAACCGACTCAGGGACATAGAAGAGGAGGATCTTAACATTGTGGCGACCCTGCACCAGGATAAAAAGAGATTTAAGAAGATTTTAAGAAGTTTTTAAGAAGAAGATTTTAAGAAGAAGATTTTAAGAAGATTTTAAGAAGATTTTTAGAAGAAGATTTTTAGAAGAAGATTTTTAGAAGAGAATTTTAACACTTGGCCACTCTTTGGCCAAGATAGAAATTACCCTGCATCAGGATAAAACCAGTTGACCGGCGTGTCACGACTTCTAGTTCGTAACATCCACCCTTGAACCGGTGTGTCACGACTCCAAGTTCTCCACGCTAGTTTTCATCCAAGAAGTAGTAGCCAGCAAGACGTCTTCAGGACACGTCTCAAGGATTTCCCCATAGAAAATTTTGTTAAGTACAGAGTTTGTCTTTTTAAGTAATTTGTAAACATTTGAAAAGTCCGTATTATTAACAGTTAATATTTAGTATGGAGTCAGAATTTACAAGAAAACACAGTGAACACTTCAGACACCAGTGATACATTTTTCTTAGTGAAACAGATTTTCACAGAGTTAATTGTAACAGAGAGTTAATTGTAACAGAGAGTTAATTGTAACAGAGAGTTAATTTCAAGAGGGTTAATTTCAAGAGAGTTAATTTCAAGAGAGTTAATTTCAAGAGAGTTAATTTCAAGAGAGTTAATTTCAGAGAGTTAATTTGTTATTTTCACTATTATATTCAGTATAGAATAATTTTATTTTATGTATCAAACATAATAGTATCGTACCTTCGTGTACATTCGAGTGAAATGTTGTTTACATTTTATATTTTTGTTTGCAAATTTTTCAAATTATTGAATTGAATTGACTTGCAAATTAAGAAAGAGAGTGTTTATAGAGAGTTTATAGATTTAGAGAGATACTTGAAGTAATTTTGAAGTCATTTTGAAGTCATTTTTTGAAGTCAGTTTTTGAAGTCAGAAGGTTGCGCCAAGAGGGACAACCGCCCCAGAGATTTATAGAAATACTTGATAAGAGGTCAAGTCAGAAGGTTGCGCCAAGAGGGAGAACCGCCCCAGAGATTTATAGAAATACTTGATAAGAGGTCAAGTCAGAAGGTTGCGCCAAGAGGGACAACCGCCCCAGAGATTTATAGAAATACTTGATAAGAGGTCAAGTCAGAAGGTTGCGCCAAAAAGGACAACCGCCCCAGAGATTTATAGAAATATGATAAGAGGTCAAGACAGAAGGTTGCGCCAAGAGGGACAACCGCCCCAGAGATTTATAGAAATACTTGATAGAGTTCAAGTTAGACAGTTTTAAGTTTCAGAATACTGATAGAGTTCGAGTCAGTTTTATTCCAAGTCTGAGAGTTTATTCCAAGTCAGAGAGTTTTATTCCAAGTCAGAGAGTTTTATTCCAAGTCAGAGAGTTTTAATCCAAGTCAGAGTTTAAGTCCCAAGTCAGAGTTTAAGTCCCAAGTCAGTTTTCAATGCAGTCAATTGAATTCAACTTTTTCTTTGTAATTTAAGAGAATTTAATTTAAGAAAATGTAAGTTAAGAATTTAATTCAACCTTTTTTTTGTTGTAAAAGTGAATTTAGTTCAACCAGAATTGACCAGTTTGTGTCTTTAGTTTAACCTTTTTTCTTGTTTGTAAGAAGGAAATTGACGATTTGTTTTCTTTTCAGGCCATTGTTGCGTATATAAATATATAGGTAAAATGACATTATGTTTGTAACCAAAACAGTTTTTACAATTGTTTGTAATGACTTTGATAATCATGTAATGTATATGTGATAATAATAGTTGTGTAATAATTAATTAATCGATCTTGTCCAATGACTACTTTTAAATTATTATGCTGAGGAACATACCGTCCCTCCGTTTTGTTTCAACGCTTTTAATTTTTGTTCAAAGTAGGTGACAAGCAATCTTAAAAAAAAAGAAGATGTAATTGTCAATTTCAGATTATACCCCTGCTTAGTCACTCAATTCCCCCGAATGTCGTACTCCAAACTTTGTCTTTTTATTTTATTTATTTTAACACCCCCAATCCCAGTTGAACTGTGTCAACCAGAGAAATGGTCAACCATGGTTAATTCCTCTTTGGTACGATGGAACATAACCTCAATTTAGGTTAAGTGTTTTTTATATTACAGTATATGTTTAGTTCATTATAGTTTATAATTGATCTCTATTTTTAATTTGTATTTTAATTTTCTTTTGTTCAATTAATCGTGAGTAACTGTCCTTAAATTGTTATTGTACCATTGTAAGGTATAAACGAAAATTATAGTCAATTTACATACTACTACAGTATTATGGCTATGAATTTTAGTAGTCGAATTTAATTGTGTGTCGAAATTCAATTTTAAAACCGTCAGATTTACTTTCATTAATTGTAAGTTCTTCTAAGTACGTTTTTTTTTAATTACCTTATACGTGTAACTGATTATGTAAAATCTATAATCCTAATTGAATTTTATTACTTTTGACACATATTCCGTCCAGTCACTTTTGCATTAAAACTCGTATACAAACATCATCATTATAATACATCATAATTATTGCTTACTATATATAAATTCTCGCTCATACATTTATTAAGTTATTTTATCTGTTCCTTAAAGTATATATATATATATATATATAAATATATAATCCTAATCCACCAATGACCCGTAATGATCTAGTTCTTCAAGGGATGAACAAATTACTCTCATATTCTACATACTATTGTACCGACTCACTCATCTACAGATGCCTCTTACCAATATTTGTAGATACATCTGCACACTGACGTATAATTTCAACTATTCAACTATAAATCCCCTTTCTCCTTTTGAACGTATCACCAACCACTACAATTTGTACCAAATACACACAAATACACATTTGACCACAGGTCTATACATCATCCACTACGTAATTCGATTTGTACCTACAACAGTCAATAAAAATGCATGTATGCACACTATATATACTATATATACAAACCTTATGCTAAAATCATTGGATATCACAATAAACTATTTCATTGCGCGTAAGTGCTAACTATGTAATTTAATCTTAATCATTTTTGCTTTCTAATATATCTTGTTCATGCATTTATTCAGTTACTTGAACAATCCTATCGGCTAATCTGTCCCTCGAAATTGTAAGATACACACTTTGTACCTATTACACAAAAATACACACTAGACCACAGGTCTATACATCATCCATTACGTAATTCTATTTTTACCTGCAATAGTCAATAAAATTAGTTTATCAATTGTACTATCATGGAAGCCTTGAAAAATCCATGAACTTTAAAATTTATATTTTTCCCTTTTATCTACTATTCATTATGTATGTAATTTTTCCCACAGAAAAATAAAATTTGTGTAAAAAATTTTAACAATATCATTGTTTGTCTAACTTAATTGTTTGTCTAAATTAAAGTATTAATCTTTGAATTTTTTTATATTTTGTAAGCAAGTGTCATTTAAAAATTTGATTACTCTGCATTGTACTCAACCACGCGAAATCGTTCTGTATAAAATTTGTATTGTAAAGAAAAATTCGTCATCTAACTTGAATTAGTTAGGATGTTATTCTCTTAATTCTATTATATTGTATTAATTGTATTATATTATTGTATTAATACCATTTTAGAGAGGGAAACACTGTAAAAATGAACAATGAATAATCGATATTCATTTTTACATAAGAAACCAAATTGCCTAAGCGAGTTTTGGATAGAAATTTTTATTTGTAACTTCCTATTTTTGTTTGTGTCACAACCCTATGATCTACCATTTCTGTGGTTTAGTCGTATCTATTTTCGATTTTTCATTGTTATAGAATTTATTATAATTAATTATGATTGTCTTCCATCTCACCCTCGACCCTAGATTATGCATACACATTGCATGTAACAGGATGGAACCCGCAGTTGTACTTCTTAGTCATTGATACCCACTCTTTGTCTCTAATTCGTTCATGTAAATCTTCCTAATAATGATTTGTACTATACGTACAAATTCAATAACTATGACGTCACATTTTTCCGTCATTAATTTCCCTTCATTATATCTCTAGTATGCAATGTATGAAAATTCTTTATCATCATAAAAAACTGTACACTCTATAGAAGTCATTATTTATATGTATGTAGTATAAATATAACTATTATTCGACCATATCCCCCGCCCTCATACGTCCATATCTTATCTTGACCATTATCGAATGCCAATTTTATTAAATATTCATTTTGCTCGTGAAATGCAAAACTTTAGGCATTCGTTCGAAAACGCAAAAATACGTTCTCGTTTTATTTTTTTTCATTATTATTTTTTTATTATATCACCTCCCGCATTGAACTCGAGAATGCTTAGTAAGTTATTATCAAATTCCGCTAACTGGCAGAATCGAACGCTTCAAAGATAAAAAAAAGTCTCCTTTCGCTCGATTCGAATTTATAACTTTATCATGCGTTATGTTATATCATGTGTGTCATGTCTCATGTACTTGTGTTGTACTAATAACCAAATATAATAACCATCTAGTATAACCATATAGTATAACCATATAGTATAACCATATAGTATAACCATATATTATAACCATATATAAATATATAAAAACACTAAGAATGGTAAACGACGTAATGTAAAGGGTGATCCAGAGAAATGGGACCCAAAAGAAACCCCTGTAACTCTTAAAGTATAAGTCCTTTTATAAAATCATACGCATCATTCGAAAGAGGATAGTTACAAGTTTGTACAGGATTGTATAGGTTTTGACAATACAAGACAAGATAAGATACAAAACAAAATAAAAGTGTTAGTTAAAAACTAACCCTTCAAGATGACTGCATGGACTGTGGAACAGCTGCGTTTCATAACTGAGCAATATTATGAGCATGGAAGAAGTGTAGTTTCAGCTCTTAGAAGGTGATTTTGACATCTGAAAATTTGTCTTGAAAGATCTTTGAGCTGAATCTACACTTCTTCCATGCTCATAATATTGCTCAGTTATGAAACGCAGCTGTTCCACAGTCCATGCAGTCATCTTGAAGGGTTAGTTTTAACTAACACTTTTATTTTGTTTTGTATTATCTTGTCTTGTATTGTCAAAACCTATACAATCCTGTACAAACTTGTAACTATCCTCTTTCGAATGATGCGTATAATTTTATAAAAGGACTTATACTTTAAGAGTTACAGGGGTTTCTTTTGGGTCCCATTTCTCTGGATCACCCTTTACTTTAATGAAACTGTAATTAATAATAATTTGTAATGTACTTCAATGAAACTGTAATTAAATGTAATGATTTAATTTATAATGTAAGAATGTACTTTAATAGAACTGTAATGGACAATCATAAGCGAATGTGAAGTAATCCATAATTGTAATCTTAATTGTAATGAACCAAAATTAATACGTACTCAGTCGTGTACTTAATTTGTACTTATGTGTACTATTACGAAATGATATCGCCTTCATAAATGTAGACTCGTCGAAAAATACAAATGTTTTTGTTATTTTTATTTTTTTTATTATTTTTATTTGGAATTTTTCAAACATCTGATCATGTGTTTAAAAGGGGGGAACTTAACCTTCAACTGTCTTCCCCCAAAACATTTAGGTTTATATTATACATGTATTTGTAAAATTACGACACTTCATCAAGTCACTTCATTAAGGCACTTCATTATTGCACTTCATTACGGCACTTCATTACGACTCTTTTGTTAGCAGCCTCGCTGCGAGGAGAGGAGGGGGCAGAGGCCCCTTGCCTCCTTAATTTTTAGATTGCGGCCTGAGCCATGGTCGAAAGAGGTCGAACCTCTACCCTTGTAAATTCAGAGCACTAACTGTACATTTTTTTAAGAAGTAAATTAGAGTAAGAGAAACTTTTTTTATTTTTCCCCTCGAGTTGGGCTATCTTCAGAAGAACTTAGTCAGTTAAGTCGATAAGTTATAAAAGAAAAATCGATAATTTTAGTCTCAGAGAAAGTATCAGAGTATTATCAGAGTATTATAGCAAGAGAAGAATTAATAATCGTCGACCCATAAAGCGAGAGAAAGAGACAACCCAAGCACCATAGAAGATATTGGCATAACAGTCTGGCGAGTCTGTAGCCAAGAGTTTAACAAGAGGCGACCGAAAAGAATTAGAATGTTATAGAAGAAATATCAGTTGCTGCCTCCTAACCAGAACCCCCCGTCGATTCCGAACCGACTCAGGACATAGAAGAGGAGGATCTTACATTGTGGCGACCCTGCACCAGGAAAAAGAAGATTTTAAGAAGAAGATTTTAAGAAGTTTTTAAGAAGAAGATTTTAAGAAGAAGATTTTAAGAAGATTTTAAGAAGATTTTTAGAAGAAGATTTTTAGAAGAAGATTTTTAGAAGAGAATTTTAACACTTGGCCACTCTTTGGCCAAGATAGAAATTACCCTGCATCAGGATAAAACCAGTTGACCGGCGTGTCACGACTTCTAGTTCGTAACATCCACCCTTGAACCGGTGTGTCACGACTCCAAGTTCTCCACGCCTAGTTTTCATCCAAGAAGTAGTAGCCAGCAAGACGTCTTCAGGACACGTCTCAAGGATTTCCCCATAGAAAATTTTGTTAAGTACAGAGTTTGTCTTTTTAAGTAATTTGTAAACATTTGAAAAGTCCGTATTATTAACAGTTAATATTTAGTATGGAGTCAGAATTTACAAGAAACACAGTGAACACTTCAGACACCAGTGATACATTTTTCTTAGTGAAACAGTAATTTTCACAGAGTTAATTGTAACAGAGAGTTAATTGTAACAGAGAGTTAATTGTAACAGAGAGTTAATTTCAAGAGGTTTCAAGAGAGTTAATTTCAAGAGAGTTAATTTCAAGAGAGTTAATTTCAAGAGAGTTAATTTCAGAGAGTTAATTTGTTATTTTCACTATTATATTCAGTATAGAATAATTTTTTTATGTATCAAACATAATAGTATCGTACCTTCGTGTACATTCGAGTGAAATGTTGTTTACATTTTATATTTTTGTTTGCAAATTTTTTCAAATTATTGAATTGAATTGACTTGCAAATTAAGAAAGAGAGTGTTTATAGAGAGTTTATAGATTTAGAGAGATACTTGAAGTAATTTTGAAGTCATTTTTGAAGTCATTTTTTGAAGTCAGTTTTTGAAGTCAGAAGGTTGCGCCAAGAGGGACAACCGCCCCAGAGATTTATAGAAATACTTGATAAGAGGTCAAGTCAGAAGGTTGCGCCAAGAGGGAGAACCGCCCCAGAGATTTATAGAAATACTTGATAAGAGGTCAAGTCAGAAGGTTGCGCCAAGAGGGACAACCGCCCCAGAGATTTATAGAAATACTTGATAAGAGGTCAAGTCAGAAGGTTGCGCCAAAAAGGACAACCGCCCCAGAGATTTATAGAAATACTTGATAAGAGGTCAAGACAGAAGGTTGCGCCAAGAGGGACAACCGCCCCAGAGATTTATAGAAATACTTGATAGAGTTCAAGTTAGACAGTTTAAGTTTCAAGATACTTGATAGAGTTCAAGTTAGACAGTTTAAGTTTCAGAATACTTGATAGAGTTCGAGTCAGTTTTATTCCAAGTCTGAGAGTTTTATTCCAAGTCAGAGAGTTTTATTCCAAGTCAGAGAGTTTTATTCCAAGTCAGAGAGTTTTAATCCAAGTCAGAGTTTAAGTCCCAAGTCAGAGTTTAAGTCCCAAGTCAGTTTTCAATGCAGTCAATTGAATTCAACTTTTTCTTTGTAATTAAGAGAATTTAATTTAAGAAAATGTAAGTTAAGAATTTAATTCAACCTTTTTTTTTGTTGTAAAAGTGAATTTAATTCAACCAGAATTGACCGGTTTGTGTCTTTAGTTTAACCTTTTTTCTTGTTTGTAAGAAGGAAATTGACCGATTTGTCTTTTCTTTTTCAGGCCATTGTTGCGTATATAAATATATAGGTAAAATGACATTTTATTGTTTGTAACCAAAACAGTTTTTACAATTGTTTGTAATGACTTTGATAATCATTGTAATGTATATGTGATAATAATAGTTGTGTAATAATTAATTAATCGATCTTGTCCCAATGACTACTTTTAAATTATTATGCTGAGGAACATACCGTCCCTCCGTTTTGTTTCAACGCTTTTAATTTTTGTTCAAAGTAGTGTGACAAGCAATCTTAAAAAAAAGAAGATGTAATTGTCAATTTCAGACTTATACCCCCTGCTTAGTCACTCAATTCCCCCGAATGTCGTACTCCAAACTTTGTCTTTTTATTTTATTTTATTTTAACACCCCAATCCCAGTTGAACTGTGTCAACCAGAGAAATGGTTCAACCATGGTTAATTCCTCTTTGGTACGATGGAACATAACCTCAATTTAGGTTAAGTGTTTTTTATATTACAGTATATGTTTAGTTCATTATAGTTTATAATTGATCTCTATTTTTAATTTGTATTTTTAATTTTCTTTTGTTCAATTAATCGTGAGTAACTGTCCTTAAATTGTTATTGTACCATTTGTAAGGTATCAAACGAAAATTATAGTCAAATTTACATACTACTACAGTATATGGCTATGAATTTTAGTAGTCGAATTTAATTGTGTGTCGAAATTCAATTTTAAAACCGTCAGATTTACTTTCATTAATTGTAAGTTCTTCTAAGTACGTTTTTTTTAATTACCTTATACGTGTAACTGATTATGTAAAATCTATAATCCTAATTGAATTTTATTACTTTTGACACATATTCCGTCCAGTCACTTTTGCATTAAAACTCGTATGCAAACATCATCATTATAATACATCATAATTATTGCTTACTATATATAAATTCTCGCTCATACATTTATTAAGTTATTTTATCTGTTCCTTAAAGTATATATATATATATATATATATAAATATATAATCCTAATCCACCAATGACCCCTAATGATCTAGTTCTTCAAGGGATGAACAAATTACTCTCATATTCTACATACTATTGTACCGACTCACTCATCTACAGATGCTTCTTACCAATATTTATAGATACATCTGCACACTGACGTATAATTTCAACTATTCAACTATAAATCCCCTTTCTCCTTTTGAACGTATCACCAACCACTACAATTTGTACCTAATACACACAAATACACATTTGACCACAGGTCTATACATCATCCACTACGTAATTCGATTTGTACCTACAACAGTCAATAAAAATGCATGTATGCACACTATATATACTATATACAAACCTTATGCTAAAATCATTGGATATCACAATAAACTATTTCATTGCGCGTAAGTGCTAACTATGTAATTTAATCTTAATCATTTTTGCTTTCTAATATATCTTGCTCATGCATTTATTCAGTTACTTGAACAATCCTATCGGCTAATCTGTCCCTCGAAATTGTAAGATACACACTTTGTACCTAGTACACAAAAATACACACTAGACCACAGGTCTATACATCATCCATTACGTAATTTTTTACCTGCAATAGTCAATAAAATTAGTTTATCAATTGTACTATCATGGAAGCCTTGAAAAATCCATGAACTTTAAAATTTATATTTTTCCCTTTTATCTACTATTCATTATGTATGTAATTTTTCCCACAGAAAAATAAAATTTTTGTAAAAAATTTTAACAATATCATTGTTTGTCTAACTTAATTGTTTGTCTAAATTAAAGTATTAATCTTTGAATTTTTTTATATTTTGTAAGCAAGTGTCATTTTAAAAATTTGATTACTCTGCATTGTACTCAACCACGCGAAATCGTTCTGTATAAAATTTGTATTGTAAAGAAAAATTCGTCATCTAACTTGAATTAGTTAGGATGTTATTCTCTTAATTCTATTATATTGTATTAATTGTATTATATTATTGTATTAATACCATTTTAGAGAGGGAAACACTGTAAAAATGAACAATGAATAATCGATATTCATTTTTACATAAGAAACCAAAATTGCCTAAGCGAGTTTTGGATAGAAATTTTATTTGTAGCTTCCTATTTTTGTTTGTGTCACAACCCTATGATCTACCATTTCTGTGGTTTAGTCGTATCTATTTTCGATTTTTCATTGTTATAGAATTTATTATAATTAATTATGATTGTCTTCCATCTCACCCTCGACCCTAGATTATGCATACACATTGCATGTAACAGGATTGGAACCCGCAGTTGTACTTCTTAGTCATTGATACCCACTCTTTGTCTCTAATTCGTTCATGTAAATCTTCCTAATAATGATTTGTACTATACGTACAAATTCAATAACTATGACGTCACATTTTCCCGTCATTAATTTCCCTTCATTATATCTCTAGTATGCAATGTATGAAAATTCTTTATCATCATAATAAAAACTGTACACTCTATAGAAGTCATTATTTATATGTTATGTAGTATAAATATAACTATTATTCGACCATATCCCCCGCCCTCATACGTCCATATCTTATCTTGACCATTATCGTATGCCAATTTTATTAAATATTCATTTTGCTCGTGAAATGCAAAACTTTAGGCATTCGTTCGAAAACGCAAAATACGTTCTCGTTTTATTTTTTTTCATTATTATTTTTTATTATATCACCTCCCGCATTGAACTCGAGAATGCTTAGTAAGTTATTATCAAATTCCGCTAACTGGCAGAATCGAACGCTTCAAAGATAAAAAAAAGTCTCCTTTCGCTCGATTCGAATTTATAACTTTATCATGCGTTATGTTATATCATGTGTGTCATGTCTCATGTACTTGTGTTGTACTAATAACCAAATATAATAACCATCTAGTATAACCATATAGTATAACCATATAGTATAACCATATAGTATAACCATATATTATAACCATATATAAATATATAAAAACACTAAGAATGGTAAACGACGTAATGTAAAGGGTGATCCAGAGAAATGGGACCCAAAAGAAACCCCTGTAACTCTTAAAGTATAAGTCCTTTTATAAAATCATACGCATCATTCGAAAGAGGATAGTTACAAGTTTGTACAGGATTGTATAGGTTTTGACAATACAAGACAAGATAAGATACAAAACAAAATAAAAGTGTTAGTTAAAACTAACCCTTCAAGATGACTGCATGGACTGTGGAACAGCTGCGTTTCATAACTGAGCAATATTATGAGCATGGAAGAAGTGTAGTTTCAGCTCTTAGAAGGTGATTTTGACATCTGAAATTTGTCTTGAAAGATCTTTGAGCTGAAACTACACTTCTTCCATGCTCATAATATTGCTCAGTTATGAAACGCAGCTGTTCCACAGTCCATGCAGTCATCTTGAAGGGTTAGTTTTAACTAACTAACACTTTTATTTTGTTTTGTATCTTATCTTTCTTGTATTGTCAAAACCTATACAATCCTGTACAAACTTGTAACTATCCTCTTTCGAATGATGCGTATAATTTTTATAAAGGACTTATACTTTAAGAGTTCAGGGTTTCTTTGGGTCCCATTTCTCTGGATTACCCTTTACTTTAATGAAACTGTAATTAATAATAATTTGTAATGTACTTCAATGAAACTGTAATTAAATGTAATGATTTAATTTATAATGTAAGATGTACTTTAATAGAGCTGTAATGGACAATCATAAGCGAATTGAAGTAATCCATAATTGTAATCTTAATTGTAATGAAAAAATTAATACGTACTCTGTCGTGTACTTAATTTGTACTTATGTGTACTATTACGAAATGATATCGCCTTCATAAATGTAGACTCGCGAAAAATACAAATGTTTTTGTTATTTTTATTTTTTTTATTATTTTATTTGGAATTTTTCAAACATCTGATCATGTGTTTAAAAGGGGGAACTTAACCTTCAACTGTCTTCCCCCAACATTTAGGTTTATATTATACATGTATTTGTAAAATACGACACTTCATCAAGTCACTTCATTAAGGCACTTCATTATTGCACTTCATTACGGCACTTCATTACGACTCTTTTGTTAGCAGCCTCGCTGCGAGGAGAGGAGGGGGCAGAGGCCCCTTGCCTCCTTAATTTTAGATTGCGGCCTGAGCCATGGTCGAAAGAGGTCGAACCTCTACCCTTGTAAATTCAGAGCACTAACTGTACATTTTTTTAAGAAGTAAATTAGAGTAAGAGAAACTTTTTTTATTTTTCCCCTCGAGTTGGGCTATCTTCAGAAGAACTTAGTCAGTTAAGTCGATAAGTTATAAAAAAAAATCGATAATTTAGTCTCAGAGAAAGTATCAAGTATTATCAGAGTATTATAGCAAGAGAAGAATTAATAATCGTCGACCCATAAAGCGAGAGAAAGAGACAACCCAAGCACCATAGAAGATATTGGCATAACAGTCTGGCGAGTCTGTAGCCAAGAGTTTAACAAGAGGCGACCGAAAAGAATTAGAATGTTATAGAAGAAATATCAGTTGCTGCCTCCTAACCAGAACCCCCCGTCGATTCCGAACCGACTCAGTGACATAGAAGAGGAGGATCTTAACATTGTGGCGACCTGCACCAGGATAAAAAGAAGATTTTAAGAAGAATTTTAAGAAGTTTTTAAGAAGAAGATTTTAAGAAGAAGATTTTAAGAAGATTTTTAGAAGAAGATTTTTAGAAGAAGATTTTTAGAAGAGAATTTTAACACGTGGCCACTCTTTGGCCAAGATAGAAATTACCCTGCATCAGGATAAAACCAGTTGACCGGCGTGTCACGACTTCTAGTTCGTAACATCCACCCTTGAACGGTGTGTCACGACTCCAAGTTCTCCACGCCTAGTTTTCATCCAAGAAGTAGTAGCCAGCAAGACGTCTTCAGGACACGTCTCAAGGATTTCCCCATAGAAAATTTTGTTAAGTACAGAGTTTGTCTTTTTAAGTAATTTGTAAACATTTGAAAAGTCCGTATTATTAACAGTTTATTTAGTATGGAGTCAGAATTTACAAGAAACACAGTGAACACTTCAGACACCAGTGATACATTTTTCTTAGTGAAACAGTAATTTTCACAGAGTAATTGTAACAGAGAGTTAATTGTAACAGAGAGTTAATTGTAACAGAGAGTTAATTTCAAGAGGTTAATTTCAAGAGAGTTAATTTCAAGAGAGTTAATTTCAAGAGAGTTAATTTCAGAGAGTTAATTTGTTATTTTCACTATTATATTCAGTATAGAATAATTTTATTTTATGTATCAAACATAATAGTATCGTACCTTCGTGTACATTCGAGTGAAATGTTGTTTACATTTATATTTTTGTTTGCAATTTTTTCAAATTATTGAATTGAATTGACTTGCAAATTAAGAAAGAGAGTGTTTATAGAGAGTTTATAGATTTAGAGAGATACTTGAAGTAATTTTGAAGTCATTTTTGAAGTCATTTTTGAAGTCAGTTTTTGAAGTCAGAAGGTTGCGCCAAGAGGGACAACCGCCCCAGAGATTTATAGAAATACTTGATAAGAGGTCAAGTCAGAAGGTTGCGCCAAGAGGGAGAACCGCCCCAGAGATTTATAGAAAACTTGATAAGAGGTCAAGTCAGAAGGTTGCGCCAAGAGGGACAACCGCCCCAGAGATTTATAGAAATACTTGATAAGAGGTCAAGTCAGAAGGTTGCGCCAAAAAGGACAACCGCCCCAGAGATTTATAGAAATACTTGATAAGAGGTCAAGACAGAAGGTTGCGCCAAGAGGGACAACCGCCCCAGAGATTTATAGAAATACTTGATAGAGTTCAAGTTAGACAGTTTAAGTTTCAAGATACTTGATAGAGTTCAAGTTAGACAGTTTAAGTTTCAGAATACTTGATAGAGTTCGTGTCAGTTTTATTCCAAGTCTGAGAGTTTTATTCCAAGTCAGAGAGTTTTATTCCAAGTCAGAGAGTTTTATTCCAAGTCAGAGAGTTTTAATCCAAGTCAGAGTTTAAGTCCCAAGTCAGAGTTTAAGTCCCAAGTCAGTTTTCAATGCAGTCAATTGAATTCAACTTTTTCTTTGTAATTTAAGAGAATTTAATTTAAGAAAATGTAAGTTAAGAATTTAATTCAACCTTTTTTTTGTTGTAAAAGTGAATTTAATTCAACCAGAATTGACCGGTTTGTGTCTTTAGTTTAACCTTTTTTCTTGTTTGTAAGAAGGAAATTGACCGATTTGTCTTTTCTTTTTCAGGCCATTGTTGCGTATATAAATATATAGGTAAAATGACATTTTATTGTTTGTAACCAAAACAGTTTTTACAATTGTTTGTAATGACTTTGATAATCATTGTAATGTATATGTGATAATAATAGTTGTGTAATAATTAATTAATCGATCTTGTCCCAATGACTACTTTTAAATTATTATGCTGAGGAACATACCGTCCCTCCGTTTTGTTTCAACGCTTTTAATTTTTGTTCAAAGTAGTGTGACAAGCAATCTTAAAAAAGAAGAAGATGTAATTGTCAATTTCAGACTTATACCCCCTGCTTAGTCACTCAATTCCCCCGAATGTCGTACTCCAAACTTTGTCTTTTTATTTTATTTTATTTTAACACCCCCAATCCCAGTTGAACTGTGTCAACCAGAGAAATGGTTCAACCATGGTTAATTCCTCTTTGGTACGATGGAACATAACCTCAATTTAGGTTAAGTGTTTTTTATATTACAGTATATGTTTAGTTCATTATAGTTTATAATTGATCTCTATTTTTAATTTGTATTTTTAATTTTCTTTTGTTCAATTAATCGTGAGTAACTGTCCTTAAATTGTTATTGTACCATTTGTAAGGTATCAAACGAAAATTATAGTCAAATTGACATACTACTACAGTTTATGGCTATGAATTTTAGTAGTCGAATTTAATTGTGTGTCGAAATTCAATTTTAAAACAGTCAGATTTACTTTCATTAATTGTAAGTTCTTCTAAGTACGTTTTTTTTTAATTACCTTATACGTGTAACTGATTATGTAAAATCTATAATCCTAATTGAATTTTATTACTTTTGACACATATTCCGTCCAATCACTTTTGCATTAAACTCGTATGCAAACATCATCATTATAATACATCATAATTATTGCTTACTATATATAAATTCTCGCTCATACATTTATTAAGTTATTTTATCTGTTCCTTAAAGTATATATATATATATATATATATATAAATATATAATCCTAATCCACCAATGACCCCTAATGATCTAGTTCTTCAAGGGATGAACAAATTACTCTCATATTCTAAATACTATTGTACCGACTCACTCATCTACAGATGCTTCTTACCAATATTTATAGATACATCTGCACACTGACGTATAATTTCAACTATTCAACTATAAATCCCCTTTCTCCTTTTGAACGTATCACCAACCACTACAATTTGTACCAAATACACACAAATACACATTTGACCACAGGTCTATACATCATCCACTACGTAATTCGATTTGTACCTACAACAGTCAATAAAAATGCATGTATGCACACTATATATACTATATATACAAACCTTATGCTAAAATCATTGGATATCACAATAAACTATTTCATTGCGCGTAAGTGCTAACTATGTAATTTAATCTTAATCATTTTTGCTTTCTAATATATCTTGTCATGCATTTATTCAGTTACTTGAACAATCCTATCGGCTAATCTGTCCCTCGAAATTGTAAGATACACACTTTGTACCTATACACAAAAATACACACTAGACCACAGGTCTATACATCATCCATTACGTAATTCTATTTTTACCTGCAATAGTCAATAAAATTAGTTTATCAATTGTACTATCATGGAAGCCTTGAAAAATCCATGAACTTTAAAATTTATATTTTTCCCTTTTATCTACTATTCATTATGTATGTAATTTTTCCCACAGAAAAATAAAATTTTTGTAAAAAATTTTAACAATATCATTGTTTGTCTAACTTAATTGTTTGTCTAAATTAAAGTATTAATCTTTGAATTTTTTTATATTTTGTAAGCAAGTGTCATTTTAAAAATTTGATTACTCTGCATTGTACTCAACCACGCGAAATCGTTCTGTATAAAATTTGTATTGTAAAGAAAAATTCGTCATCTAACTTGAATTAGTTAGGATGTTATTCTCTTAATTCTATTATATTGTATTAATTGTATTATATTATTGTATTAATACCATTTTAGAGAGGGAAACACTGTAAAAATGAACAATGAATAATCGATATTCATTTTTACATAAGAAACCAAATTGCCTAAGCGAGTTTTGGATAGAAATTTTATTTGTAGCTTCCTATTTTTGTTTGTGTCACAACCCTATGATCTACCATTTCTGTGGTTTAGTCGTATCTATTTTCGATTTTTCATTGTTATAGAATTTATTATAATTAATTATGATTGTCTTCCATCTCACCCTCGACCCTAGATTATGCATACACATTGCATGTAACAGGATTGGAACCCGCAGTTGTACTTCTTAGTCATTGATACCCACTCTTTGTCTCTAATTCGTTCATGTAAATCTTCCTAATAATGATTTGTACTATACGTACAAATTCAATAACTATGACGTCACATTTTCCCGTCATTAATTTCCCTTCATTATATCTCTAGTATGCAATGTATGAAAATTCTTTATCATCATAATAAAAACTGTACACTCTATAGAAGTCATTATTTATATGTTATGTAGTATAAATATAACTATTATTCGACCATATCCCCCTCCCTCATACGTCCATATCTTATCTTGACCATTATCGTATGCCAATTTTATTAAATATTCATTTTGCTCGTGAAATGCAAAACTTTAGGCATTCGTTCGAAAACGCAAAAGTACGTTCTCGTTTTATTTTTTTTCATTATTTTTTTTTATTATATCACCTCCCGCATTGAACTCGAGAATGCTTAGTAAGTTATTATCAAATTCCGCTACTGGCAGAATCGAAAGCTTCAAAGATAAAAAAAGTCTCCTTTCGCTCGATTCGAATTTATAACTTTATCATGCGTTATGTTATATCATGTGTGTCATGTCTCATGTACTTGTGTTGTACTAATAACCAAATATAATAACCATCTAGTATAACCATATAGTATAACCATATAGTATAACCATATAGTATAACCATATATTATAACCATATATAAATATATAAAAACACTAAGAATGGTAAACGACGTAATGTAAAGGGTGATCCAGAGAAATGGGACCCAAAAGAAACCCCTGTAACTCTTAAAGTATAAGTCCTTTTATAAAATCATACGCATCATTCGAAAGAGGATAGTTACAAGTTTGTACAGGATTGTATAGGTTTTGACAATACAAGACAAGATAAGATACAAAACAAAATAAAAGTGTTAGTTAAAACTAACCCTTCAAGATGACTGCATGGACTGTGGAACAGCTGCGTTTCATAACTGAGCAATATTATGAGCATGGAAGAAGTGTAGTTTCAGCTCTTAGAAGGTGATTTTGACATCTGAAAATTTGTCTTGAAAGATCTTTGAGCTGAAACTACACTTCTTCCATGCTCATAATATTGCTCAGTTATGAAACGCAGCTGTTCCACAGTCCATGCAGTCATCTTGAAGGGTTAGTTTTAACTAACACTTTTATTTTGTTTTGTATCTTATCTTGTCTTGTATTGTCAAAACCTATACAATCCTGTACAAACTTGTAACTATCCTCTTTCGAATGATGCGTATAATTTTATAAAAGGACTTATACTTTAAGAGTTACAGGGGTTCTTTTGGGTCCCATTTCTCTGGATCACCCTTTACTTTAATGAAACTGTAATTAATAATAATCTTGTAATGTACTTCAATGAAACTGTAATTAAATGTAATGATTTAATTTATAATGTAAGAATGTACTTTAATAGAACTGTAATGGACAATCATAAGCGAATGTGAAGTAATCCATAATTGTAATCTTAATTGTAATGAACCAAAATTAATACGTACTCAGTCGTGTACTTAATTTGTACTTATGTGTACTATTACGAAATGATATCGCCTTCATAAATGTAGACTCGGCGAAAAATACAAATGTTTTTGTTATTTTTATTTTTTTTATTATTTTTATTTGAATTTTCAACATCTGATCAGTGTTTAAAAGGGGGGAACTTAACCTTCAACTGTCTTCCCCAAACATTTAGGTTTATATTATACATGTATTTGTAAAATACGACCTTCATCAAGTCACTTCATTAAGGCACTTCATTATTGCACTTCATTACGGCACTTCATTCGACTTTTTGTTAGCAGCCTCGCTGCGAGGAGAGGAGGGGCAGAGGCCCCCTTGCCTCCTAATTTTTAGATTGCGGCCTGAGCCATGGTCGAAAGAGGTCGAACCTCTACCCTTGTAATTCAGAGCACTAACTGTACATTTTTTAAGAAGTAATTAGAGTAGAGAACTTTTTATTTTTCCCCTCGAGTTGGGCTATCTTCAGAGCTTAGTCAGTTAAGTCGATAAGTTATAAAAAAAAATCGATAATTTTAGTCTCAGAGAAAGTATCAGAGTATTATAGAGTATTATAGCAAGAGAATAATAATCGTCGACCCATAAAGCGAGAGAAAGAGACAACCCAGGCACCATAGAAGATATTGGCATAATTCTGGCGAGTCTGTAGCCAAGAGTTTAACAAGAGGCGACGAAAGAATTAGAATGTTATAGAAGAAATATCAGTTGCTGCCTCCTAACAGAACCCCCGTCGATTCCGAACCGACTCAGGACATAGAAGAGGAGGATCTACATTGTGGCGACCCTGCACCAGGATAAAAGAAGATTTTAAGAAATTTTAAGAGTTTTTGTAAGAAGAAGATTTTTAAGAAGAAGATTTAAGAAATTTTAAGAAGATTTTTAGAAGAAGATTTTAGAAGAAGATTTTTAGAAGAGAATTTTAACACTTGGCCACTCTTGGCCAGATAGAAATTACCGCATCAGGATAAAACAGTGACCGGCGTGTCACGACTTCTAGTTCGTAACATCCACCCTTGAACCGGTGTGTCACGACTCCAAGTTCTCCACGCCTAGTTTCATCAAGAAGTTAGTAGCCAGCAAGACGTCTTCAGGACACGTCTCAAGGATTTCCCCATAGAAAATTTGTTAAGTACAGAGTTTGTCTTTTTAAGTAATTTTAAACATTTGAAAAGTCCGTATTATTAACAGTTAATATTAGTATGGAGTCAGAATTTACAAGAAAACAGTGAAACACTTCAGACACCAGTGATACATTTTTCTTAGTGAAACAGTAATTTTCACAGAGTTAATTGTAACAGAGAGTTAATTGTAACAGAGAGTTAATTGTAACAGAGAGTTAATTTCAAGAGGGTTAATTTCAAGAGAGTTAATTTCAAGAGAGTTAATTTCAAGTTAATTTCAAGAGAGTTAATTTCAGAGAGTTAATTTGTTATTTTCACTATTATATTCAGTATAGAATAATTTTATTTTATGTATCAAACTAATAGTATCGTACCTTCGTGTACATTCGAGTGAAATGTTGTTTACATTTTATTTTTTTTTGTTTGCAAATTTTTCAAATTATTGAATGAATTGACTTGCAAATTAAGAAAGAGTGTTTATAGAGAGTTTATAGATTTAGAGAGATACTTGAAGTAATTTTGAAGTCATTTTTGAAGTCATTTTTGAAGTCAGTTTTGAAGTCAGAAGTTGCGCCAAGAGGGACACCGCCCCAGAGATTTATAGAAATACTTGATAAGAGGTCAAGTCAGAGGTTGCGCCAAGAGGAGAACCGCCCCAGAGATTTATAGAAATACTTGATAAGAGGTCAAGTCGAAGGTTGCGCCAAGAGGGACAACCGCCCCAGAGATTTATAGAAATACTTGATAAGAGGTCAAGTCAGAAGGTTGCGCCAAAGGACAACCGCCCCAGAGATTTATAGAAATACTTGATAAGAGGTCAAGACAGAAGGTTGCGCCAAGAGGGACAACCGCCCCAGAGATTTATAGAAATACTTGATAGAGTTCAAGTTAGACAGTTTAAGTTTCAGATACTTGAGAGTTCGAGTCAGTTTTATTCCAAGTCTGAGAGTTTTATTCCAAGTCAGAGAGTTTTATTCCAAGTCAGAGAGTTTTATTCCAAGTCAGAGAGTTTTAATCCAAGTCAGAGTTTAAGTCCCAAGTCAGAGTTTAAGTCCCAAGTCAGTTTCAATGCAGTCAATTGAATTCAACTTTTTCTTTGTAATTTAAGAGAATTTAATTTAAGAAAATGTAAGTTAAGAATTTAATTCAACCTTTTTTTTTGTTGTAAAAGTGAATTTAGTTCAACCAGAATTGACCGGTTGTGTCTTTAGTTTAACCTTTTTTCTTGTTTGTAAGAAGGAAATTGACCGATTTGTCTTTTCTTTTTCAGGCCATTGTTGCGTATATAAATATAGGTAAAATGACATTTATTGTTTGTAACCAAAACAGTTTTTACAATTGTTTGTAATGACTTTGATAATCATTGTAATGTATATGTGATAATAATAGTTGTGTAATAATTAATTAATCGATCTTGTCCCAATGACTACTTTTAAATTATTATGCTGAGGAACATACCGTCCCTCCGTTTGTTTCAACGCTTTTAATTTTTGTTCAAAGTAGTGTGACAAGCAATCTTAAAAAAAAGAAGATGTAATTGTCAATTTCAGACTTATACCCCTGCTTAGTCACTCAATTCCCCCGAATGTCGTACTCCAAACTTTGTCTTTTTATTTTATTTTATTTTAACACCCCCAATCCCAGTTGAACTGTGTCAACCAGAGAAATGGTTCAACCATGGTTAATTCCTCTTTGGTACGATGGAACATAACCTCAATTTAGGTTAAGTGTTTTTTATACAGTATATGTTTAGTTCATTATAGTTTATAATTGATCTCTATTTTTAATTTGTATTTTTAATTTTCTTTTGTTCAATTAATCGTGAGTAACTGTCCTTAAATTGTTATTGTACCATTTGTAAGGTATCAAACGAAAATTATAGTCAAATTGACATACTACTACAGTATATGGCTATGAATTTTAGTAGTCGAATTTAATTGTGTGTCGAAATTCAATTTTAAAACAGTCAGATTTACTTTCATTAATTGTAAGTTCTTCTAAGTACGTTTTTTTTTAATTACCTTATACGTGTAACTGATTATGTAAAATCTATAATCCTAATTGAATTTTATTACTTTTGACACATATTCCGTCCAGTCACTTTTGCATTAAAACTCGTATGCAAACATCATCATTATAATACATCATAATTATTGCTTACTATATATAAATTCTCGCTCATACATTTATTAAGTTATTTTATCTGTTCCTTAAAGTATATATATATATATATATATATAAATATATAATCCTAATCCACCAATGACCCCTAATGATCTAGTTCTTCAAGGGATGAACAAATTACTCTCATATTCTACATACTATTGTACCGACTCACTCATCTACAGATGCTTCTTACCAATATTTATAGATACATCTGCACACTGACGTATAATTTCAACTATTCAACTATAAATCCCCTTTCTCCTTTTGAACGTATCACCAACCACTACAATTTGTACCAAATACACACAAATACACATTTGACCACAGGTCTATACATCATCCACTACGTAATTCGATTTGTACCTACAACAGTCAATAAAAATGCATGTATGCACACTATATATACTATATATACAAACCTTATGCTAAAATCATTGGATATCACAATAAACTATTTCATTGCGCGTAAGTGCTAACTATGTAATTTAATCTTAATCATTTTTGCTTTCTAATATATCTTGTCATGCATTTATTCAGTTACTTGAACAATCCTATCGGCTAATCTGTCCCTCGAAATTGTAAGATACACACTTTGTACCTATTACACAAAAATACACACTAGACCACAGGTCTATACATCATCCATTACGTAATTCTATTTTACCTGCAATAGTCAATAAAATTAGTTTATCAATTGTACTATCATGGAAGCCTTGAAAAATCCATGAACTTTAAAATTTATATTTTTCCCTTTTATCTACTATTCATTATGTATGTAATTTTTCCCACAGAAAAATAAAATTTTGTAAAAAATTTTAACAATATCATTGTTTGTCTAACTTAATTGTTTGTCTAAATTAAAGTATTAATCTTTGAATTTTTTTTATTTTGTAAGCAAGTGTCATTTTAAAAATTTGATTACTCTGCATTGTACTCAACCACGCGAAATCGTTCTGTATAAAATTTGTATTGTAAAGAAAAATTCGTCATCTAACTTGAATTAGTTAGGATGTTATTCTCTTAATTCTATTATATTGTATTAATTGTATTATATTATTGTATTAATACCATTTTAGAGAGGGAAACACTGTAAAAATGAACAATGAATAATCGATATTCATTTTTACATAAGAAACCAAATTGCCTAAGCGAGTTTTGGATAGAAATTTTATTTGTAGCTTCCTATTTTTGTTTGTGTCACAACCCTATGATCTACCATTTCTGTGGTTTAGTCGTATCTATTTTCGATTTTTCATTGTTATAGAATTTATTATAATTAATTATGATTGTCTTCCATCTCACCCTCGACCCTAGATTATGCATACACATTGCATGTAACAGGATTGGAACCCGCAGTTGTACTTCTTAGTCATTGATACCCACTCTTTGTCTCTAATTCGTTCATGTAAATCTTCCTAATAATGATTTGTACTATACGTACAAATTCAATAACTATGACGTCACATTTTCCGTCATTAATTTCCCTTCATTATATCTCTAGTATGCAATGTATGAAAATTCTTTATCATCATAATAAAAACTGTACACTCTATAGAAGTCATTATTTATATGTTATGTATATAAATTAACTATTATTCGACCATATCCCCCGCCCTCATACGTCCATATCTTATCTTGACCATTATCGTATGCCAATTTTATTAAATATTCATTTTGCTCGTGAAATGCAAAACTTTAGGCATTCGTTCGAAAACGCAAAAATACGTTCTCGTATTATTTTTTTTCATTATTATTTTTTTATTATATCACCTCCCGCATTGAACTCGAGAATGCTTAGTAAGTTATTATCAAATTCCGCTAACTGGCAGAATCGAACGCTTCAAAGATAAAAAAAGTCTCCTTTCGCTCGATTCGAATTTATAACTTTATCATGCGTTATGTTATATCATGTGTGTCATGTCTCATGTACTTGTGTTGTACTAATAACCAAATATAACCATCTAGTATAACCATATAGTATAACCATATAGTATAACCATATAGTATAACCATATATTATAACCATATATAAATATATAAAAACACTAAGAATGGTAAACGACGTAATGTAAAGGGTGATCCAGAGAAATGGGACCCAAAAGAAACCCCTGTAACTCTTAAAGTATAAGTCCTTTTATAAAATCATACGCATCATTCGAAAGAGGATAGTTACAAGTTTGTACAGGATTGTATAGGTTTTGACAATACAAGACAAGATAAGATACAAAACAAAATAAAAGTGTTAGTTAAAACTAACCCTTCAAGATGACTGCATGGACTGTGGAACAGCTGCGTTTCATAACTGAGCAATATTATGAGCATGGAAGAAGTGTAGTTTCAGCTCTTAGAAGGTGATTTTGACATCTGAAAATTTGTCTTGAAAGATCTTTGAGCTGAAACTACACTTCTTCCATGCTCATAATATTGCTCAGTTATGAAACGCAGCTGTTCCACAGTCCATGCAGTCATCTTGAAGGGTTAGTTTTAACTAACACTTTTATTTTGTTTTGTATCTTATCTTGTCTTGTATTGTCAAAACCTATACAATCCTGTACAAACTTGTAACTATCCTCTTTCGAATGATGCGTATAATTTTATAAAAGGACTTATACTTTAAGAGTTACAGGGGTTTCTTTTGGGTCCCATTTCTCTGGATCACCCTTTACTTTAATGAAACTGTAATTAATAATAATTTGTAATGTACTTCAATGAAACTGTAATTAAATGTAATGATTTAATTTATAATGTAAGAATGTACTTTAATAGAACTGTAATGGACAATCATAAGCGAATGTGAAGTAATCCATAATTGTAATCTTAATTGTAATGAACCAAAATTAATACGTACTCAGTCGTGTACTTAATTTGTACTTATGTGTACTATTACGAAATGATATCGCCTTCATAAATGTAGACTCGGCGAAAAATACAAATGTTTTTGTTATTTTTATTTTTTTTATTATTTTTATTTGGAATTTTTCAAACATCTGATCATGTGTTTAAAAGGGGGGAACTTAACCTTCAACTGTCTTCCCCCCAACATTTAGGTTTATATTATACATGTATTTGTAAAATTACGACACTTCATCAAGTCACTTCATTAAGGCACTTCATTATTGCACTTCATTACGGCACTTCATTACGACTCTTTTGTTAGCAGCCTCGCTGCGAGGAGAGGAGGGGGCAGAGGCCCCTTGCCTCCTTAATTTTTAGATTGCGGCCTGAGCCATGGTCGAAAGAGGTCGAACCTCTACCCTTGTAAATTCAGAGCACTAACTGTACATTTTTTTAAGAAGTAAATTAGAGTAAGAGAAACTTTTTTATTTTTCCCCTCGAGTTGGCTATCTTCAGAAGAACTTAGTCAGTTAAGTCGATAAGTTATAAAGAAAAATCGATAATTTTAGTCTCAGAGAAAGTATCAGAGTATTATCAGAGTATTATAGCAAGAGAAGAATTAATAATCGTCGACCCATAAAGCGAGAGAAAGAGACAACCCAGCACCATAGAAGATATTGGCATAACAGTCTGGCGAGTCTGTAGCCAAGAGTTTAACAAGAGGCGACCGAAAAGAATTAGAATGTTATAGAAGAAATATCAGTTGCTGCCTCCTAACCAGAACCCCCCGTCGATTCCGAACCGACTCAGGGACATAGAAGAGGAGGATCTTAACATTGTGGCGACCCTGCACCAGGATAAAAAGAAGATTTTAAGAAGATTTTAAGAAGTTTTTAAGAAGAAGATTTTAAGAAGAAGATTTTAAGAAGATTTTAAGAAGATTTTATTTTAGAAAATTTTTAAGAAGAATTTTTTAGAGAATTTTAACACTTGGCCACTCTTTGGCCAAGATAGAAATTACCCTGCATCAGGATAAAACCAGTTGACCGGCGTGTCACGACTTCTAGTTCGTAACATCCACCCTTGAACCGGTGTGTCACGACTCCAAGTTCTCCACGCCTAGTTTTCATCCAAGAAGTAGTAGCCAGCAAGAAGTCTTCAGGACACGTCTCAAGGATTTCCCCATAGAAAATTTTGTTAAGTACAGAGTTTGTCTTTTTAAGTAATTTGTAAACATTTGAAAAGTCCGTATTATTAACAGTTAATATTTAGTATGGAGTCAGAATTTACAAGAAACACAGTGAACACTTCAGACACCAGTGATACATTTTTCTTAGTGAAACAGTAATTTTCACAGAGTTAATTGTAACAGAGAGTTAATTGTAACAGAGAGTTAATTGTAACAGAGAGTTAATTTCAAGAGGGTTAATTTCAAGAGAGTTAATTTCAAGAGAGTTAATTTCAAGAGAGTTAATTTCAAGAGAGTTAATTTCAGAGAGTTAATTTGTTATTTTCACTATTATATTCAGTATAGAATAATTTTTTTTTATGTATCAAACATAATAGTATCGTACCTTCGTGTACATTCGAGTGAAATGTTGTTTACATTTTATATTTTTGTTTGCAAATTTTTTCAAATTATTGAATTGAATTGACTTGCAAATTAAGAAAGAGAGTGTTTATAGAGAGTTTATAGATTTAGAGAGATACTTGAAGTAATTTTGAAGTCATTTTTGAAGTCATTTTTTGAAGTCAGTTTTTGAAGTCAGAAGGTTGCGCCAAGAGGGACAACCGCCCCAGAGATTTATAGAAATACTTGATAAGAGGTCAAGTCTGAAGGTTGCGCCAAGAGGGAGAACCGCCCCAGAGATTTATAGAAATACTTGATAAGAGGTCAAGTCAGAAGGTTGCGCCAAGAGGGACAACCGCCCCAGAGATTTATAGAAATACTTGATAAGAGGTCAAGTCAGAAGGTTGCGCCAAAAAGGACAACCGCCCCAGAGATTTATAGAAATACTTGATAAGAGGTCAAGACAGAAGGTTGCGCCAAGAGGGACAACCGCCCCAGAGATTTATAGAAATACTTGATAGAGTTCAAGTTAGACAGTTTAAGTTTCAAGATACTTGATAGAGTTCAAGTTAGACAGTTTAAGTTTCAGAATACTTGATAGAGTTCGAGTCAGTTTTATTCCAAGTCTGAGAGTTTTATTCCAAGTCAGAGAGTTTTATTCCAAGTCAGAGAGTTTTATTCCAAGTCAGAGAGTTTTAATCCAAGTCAGAGTTTAAGTCCCAAGTCAGAGTTTAAGTCCCAAGTCAGTTTTCAATGCAGTCAATTGAATTCAACTTTTTCTTTGTAATTTAAGAGAATTTAATTTAAGAAAATGTAAGTTAAGAATTTAATTCAACCTTTTTTTTTGTTGGAAAAGTGAATTTAGTTCAACCAGAATTGACCGGTTTGTGTCTTTAGTTTAACCTTTTTTCTTGTTTGTAAGAAGGAAATTGACCGATTTGTCTTTTCTTTTTCAGGCCACTGTTGCGTATATAAATATATAGGTAAAATGACATTTTATTGTTTGTAACCAAAACAGTTTTTACAATTGTTTGTAATGACTTTGATAATCATTGTAATGTATATGTGACAATAATAGTTGTGTAATAATTAATTAATCGATCTTGTCCCAATGACTACTTTTAAATTATTATGCTGAGGAACATACCGTCCTTCCGTTTTGTTTCAACGCTTTTAATTTTTGTTCAAAGTAGTGTGACAAGCAATCTTAAAAAAAAAGAAGTTGTAATTGTCAATTTCAGACTTATACCCCCTGCTTAGTCACTCAATTCCCCCGAATGTCGTACTCCAAACTTTGTCTTTTTATTTTATTTTATTTTAACACCCCCTATCCCAGTTGAACTGTGTCAACCAGAGAAATGGTTCAACCATGGTTAATTCCTCTTTGGTACGATGGAACATAACCTCAATTTAGGTTAAGTGTTTTTTATATTACAGTATATGTTTAGTTCATTATAGTTTATAATTGATCTCTATTTTTAATTTGTATTTTTAATTTTCTTTTGTTCAATTAATCGTGAGTAACTGTCCTTAAATTGTTATTGTACCATTTGTAAGGTATCAAACGAAAATTATAGTCAAATTGACATACTACTACAGTATATGGCTATGAATTTTAGTAGTCGAATTTAATTGTGTGTCGAAATTCAATTTTAAAACCGTCAGATTTACTTTCATTAATTGTAAGTTCTTCTAAGTACGTTTTTTTTAATTACCTTATACGTGTAACTGATTATGTAAAATCTATAATCCTAATTGAATTTTATTACTTTTGACACATATTCCGTCCAGTCACTTTTGCATTAAAACTCGTATGCAAACATCATCATTATAATACATCATAATTATTGCTTACTATATATAAATTCTCGCTCATACATTTATTAAGTTATTTTATCTGTTCCTTAAATATATATATATATATATATATATATATATAAATATATAATCCTAATCCACCAATGACCCCTAATGATCTAGTTCTTCAAGGGATGAACAAATTACTCTCATATTCTACATACTATTGTACTGACTCACTCATCTACAGATGCTTCTTACCAATATTTATAGATACATCTGCACACTGACGTATAATTTCAACTATTCAACTATAAATCCCCTTTCTCCTTTTGAACGTATCACCAACCACTACAATTTGTACCTAATACACACAAATACACATTTGACCACAGGTCTATACATCATCCACTACGTAATTCGATTTGTACCTACAACAGTCAATAAAAATGCATGTATGCACACTATATATACTATATATACAAACCTTATGCTAAAATCATTGGATATCACAATAAACTATTTCATTGCGCGTAAGTGCTAACTATGTAATTTAATCTTAATCATTTTTGCTTTCTAATATATCTTGTTCATGCATTTATTCAGTTACTTGAACAATCCTATCGGCTAATCTGTCCCTCGAAATTGTAAGATACACACTTTGTACCTATTACACAAAAATACACACTAGACCACAGGTCTATACATCATCCATTACGTAATTCTATTTTTACCTGCAATAGTCAATAAAATTAGTTTATCAATTGTACTATCATGGAAGCCTTGAAATCCATGAACTTTAAAATTTATATTTTTCCCTTTTATCTACTATTCATTATGTATGTAATTTTTCCCACAGAAAAATAAAATTTTTGTAAAAAATTTTAACAATATCATTGTTTGTCTAACTTAATTGTTTGTCTAAATTAAAGTATTAATCTTTGAATTTTTTTATATTTTGTAAGCAAGTGTCATTTTAAAAATTTGATTACTCTGCATTGTACTCAACCACGCGAAATCGTTCTGTATAAAATTTGTATTGTAAAGAAAAATTCGTCATCTAACTTGAATTAGTTAGGATGTTATTCTCTTAATTCTATTATATTGTATTAATTGTATTATATTATTGTATTAATACCATTTTAGAGAGGGAAACACTGTAAAAATGAACAATGAATAATCGATATTCATTTTTACATAAGAAACCAAAATTGCCTAAGCGAGTTTTGGATAGAAATTTTATTTGTAGCTTCCTATTTTTGTTTGTGTCACAACCCTATGATCTACCATTTCTGTGGTTTAGTCGTATCTATTTTCGATTTTTCATTGTTATAGAATTTATTATAATTAATTATGATTGTCTTCCATCTCACCCTCGACCCTAGATTATGCATACACATTGCATGTAACAGGATTGGAACCCGCAGTTGTACTTCTTAGTCATTGATACCCACTCTTTGTCTCTAATTCGTTCATGTAAATCTTCCTAATAATGATTTGTACTATACGTACAAATTCAATAACTATGACGTCACATTTTCCCGTCATTAATTTCCCTTCATTATATCTCTAGTATGCAATGTATGAAAATTCTTTATCATCATAATAAAAACTGTACACTCTATAGAAGTCATTATTTATATGTTATGTAGTATAAATATAACTATTATTCGACCATATCCCCCGCCCTCATACGTCCATATCTTATCTTGACCATTATCGTATGCCAATTTTATTAAATATTCATTTTGCTCGTGAAATGCAAAACTTTAGGCATTCGTTCGAAAACGCAAAAATACGTTCTCGTTTTATTTTTTTTCATTATTATTTTTTTATTATATCACCTCCCGCATTGAACTCGAGAATGCTTAGTAAGTTATTATCAAATTCCGCTAACTGGCAGAATCGAACGCTTCAAAGATAAAAAAAGTCTACTTTCGCTCGATTCGAATTTATAACTTTATCATGCGTTATGTTATATCATGTGTGTCATGTCTCATGTACTTGTGTTGTACTAATAACCAAATATAATAACCATCTAGTATAACCATCTAGTATAACCATATAGTATAACCATATAGTATAACCATATAGTATAACCATATATAAATATATATAAACACTAAGAATGGTAAACGACGTAATGTAAAGGGTGATCCAGAGAAATGGGACCCAAAAGAAACCCCTGTAACTCTTAAAGTATAAGTCCTTTTATAAAATCATACGCATCATTTGAAAGAGGATAGTTACAAGTTTGTACAGGATTGTATAGGTTTTGACAATACAAGACAAGATAAGATACAAAACAAAATAAATGTGTTAGTTAAAACTAACCCTTCAAGATGACTGCATGGAATGTGGAACAGCTGCGTTTCATAACTGAGCAATATTATGAGCATGGAAGAAGTGTAGTTTCAGCTCTTAGAAGGTGATTTTGACATCTGAAAATTTGTCTTGAAAGATCTTTGAGCTGAAACTACACTTCTTCCATGCTCATAATATTGCTCAGTTATGAAACGCAGCTGTTCCACAGTCCATGCAGTCATCTTGAAGGGTTAGTTTTAACTAACACTTTTATTTTGTTTTGTATCTTATCTTGTCTTGTATTGTCAAAACCTATACAATCCTGTACAAACTTGTAACTATCCTCTTTCGAATGATGCGTATAATTTTATAAAAGGACTTATACTTTAAGAGTTACAGGGGTTTCTTTTGGGTCCCATTTCTCTGGATCACCCTTTACTTTAATGAAACTGTAATTAATAATAATTTGTAATGTACTTCAATGAAACTGTAATTAAATGTAATGATTTAATTTATAATGTAAGAATGTACTTTAATAGAACTGTAATGGACAATCATAAGCGAATGTGAAGTAATCCATAATTGTAATCTTAATTGTAATGAACCAAAATTAATACGTACTCAGTCGTGTACTTAATTTGTACTTATGTGTACTATTACGAAATGATATCGCCTTCATAAATGTAGACTCGGCGAAAAATACAAATGTTTTTGTTATTTTTATTTTTTTTATTATTTTTATTTGGAATTTTTCAAACATCTGATCATGTGTTTAAAAGGGGGGAACTTAACCTTCAACTGTCTTCCCCCCAAACATTTAGGTTTATATTATACATGTATTTGTAAAATTACGACACTTCATCAAGTCACTTCATTAAGGCACTTCATTATTGCACTTCATTACGGCACTTCATTACGACTCTTTTGTTAGCAGCCTCGCTGCGAGGAGAGGAGGGGGCAGAGGCCCCTTGCATCCTTAATTTTTAGATTGCGGCCTGAGCCATGGTCGAAAGAGGTCGAACCTCTACCCTTGTAAATTCAGAGCACTAACTGTACATTTTTTTAAGAAGTAAATTAGAGTAAGAGAAACTTTTTTATTTTTCCCCTCGAGTTGGGCTATCTTCAGAAGAACTTAGTCAGTTAAGTCGATAAGTTATATAAGAAAAATCGATAATTTTAGTCTCAGAGAAGGTATCAGAGTATTATCAGAGTATTATAGCAAGAGAAGAATTAATAATCGTCGACCCATAAAGCGAGAGAAAGAGGACAACCCAAGCACATAGAAGATATTGACATAACAGTCTGGCGAGTCTGTAGCCAAGAGTTTAACAAGAGGCGACCGAAAAGAATTAAGAATGTTATAGAAGAAATATCAGTTGCTGCCTCCTAACCAGAACCCCCCGTCGATTCCGAACCGACTCAGGGACATAGAAGAGGAGGATCTTAACATTGTGGCGACCCTGCACCAGGATAAAAAGAAGATTTTAAGAAGAAGAATTTAAGAAGTTTTTAAGAAGAAGATTTTAAGAAGAAGATTTTAAGAAGAAGATTTTAAGAAGATTTTTAGAAGAAGATTTTTAGAAGAAGATTTTTAGAAGAGAATTTTAACACGTGGCCACTCTTTGGCCAAGATAGAAATTACCCTGCATCAGGATAAAACCAGTTGACCGGCGTGTCACGACTTCTAGTTCGTAACATCCACCCTTGAACCGGTGTGTCACGACTCCAAGTTCTCCACGCCTAGTTTTCATCCAAGAAGTAGTAGCCAGCAAGACGTCTTCAGGACACGTCTCAAGGATTTCCCCATAGAAAATTTTGTTAAGTACAGAGTTTGTCTTTTTAAGTAATTTGTAAACATTTGAAAAGTCCGTATTATTAACAGTTAATATTTAGTATGGAGTCAGAATTTACAAGAAACACAGTGAACACTTCAGACACCAGTGATACATTTTTCTTAGTGAAACAGTAATTTTCACAGAGTTAATTGTAACAGAGAGTTAATTGTAACAGAGAGTTAATTGTAACAGAGAGTTAATTTCAAGAGGGTTAATTTCAAGAGAGTTAATTTCAAGAGAGTTAATTTCAAGAGAGTTAATTTCAGAGAGTTAATTTGTTATTTTCACTATTATATTCAGTATAGAATAATTTTATTTTATGTATCAAACATAATAGTATCGTACCTTCGTGTACATTCGAGTGAAATGTTGTTTACATTTTATATTTTTGTTTGCAAATTTTTTCAAATTATTGAATTGAATTGACTTGCAAATTAAGAAAGAGAGTGTTTATAGAGAGTTTATAGATTTAGAGAGATACTTGAAGTAATTTTGAAGTCATTTTTGAAGTCATTTTTTGAAGTCAGTTTTTGAAGTCAGAAGGTTGCGCCAAGAGGGACAACCGCCCCAGAGATTTATAGAAATACTTGATAAGAGGTCAAGTCTGAAGGTTGCGCCAAGAGGGAGAACCGCCCCAGAGATTTATAGAAATACTTGATAAGAGGTCAAGTCAGAAGGTTGCGCCAAGAGGGACAACCGCCCCAGAGATTTATAGAAATACTTGATAAGAGGTCAAGTCAGAAGGTTGCGCCAAAAAGGACAACCGCCCCAGAGATTTATAGAAATACTTGATAAGAGGTCAAGACAGAAGGTTGCGCAAAGAGGGACAACCGCCCCAGAGATTTATAGAAATATTTGATAGAGTTCAAGTTAGACAGTTTAAGTTTCAAGATACTTGATAGAGTTCAAGTTAGACAGTTTAAGTTTCAGAATACTTGATAGAGTTCGAGTCAGTTTTATTCCAAGTCTGAGAGTTTTATTCCAAGTCAGAGAGTTTTATTCCAAGTCAGAGAGTTTTATTCCAAGTCAGAGAGTTTTAATCCAAGTCAGAGTTAAGTCCCAAGTCAGAGTTTAAGTCCCAAGTCAGTTTTCAATGCAGTCAATTGAATTCAACTTTTTCTTTGTAATTTAAGAGAATTTAATTTAAGAAAATGTAAGTTAAGAATTTAATTCAACCTTTTTTTTTGTTGTAAAAGAGAATTTAATTCAACCAGAATTGACCGGTTTGTGTCTTTAGTTTAACCTTTTTTCTTGTTTGTAAGAAGGAAATTGACCGATTTGTCTTCTTTTTCAGGCCATTGTTGCGTATATAAATATATAGGTAAAATGACATTTTATTGTTTGTAACCAAAACAGTTTTTACAATTGTTTGTAATGACTTTGATAACACTAGGCAACAAAGATTTTGTTACAGAAGACCAAATAGGTGCTCCTAGCTAATTTCGGTATGCTGATTTCAAATCTATAATTAGATTTTTTCTATCACGTCTAGATTTTGTGTAAAATGCAAATCACTTTTAGTAAAATTTTCTACCACGTCCAGATTTTGGTTTTAATCGGCTTAATGCCAGTAATATGAAACTTGCTTTTCAAGGTTAAAGCAATTTTTTTGCCAACTATATACAAATTCGAACAATTTTGATAAATAAAATTTATCCCGAGTTGTTTTTATAGCATTTGTTTTGTACTACGGTGTGTATTTCTTTTTATTTTGCACATCGTAATAATTACTTTCTACGTTTTTTCAGATATTGTATGGTAATTCAAAATGGCATCAAATAGACGTGCTTGTGTAAATCACCCAGACAACTTCTGCTTTGTCTGTGGACAATATACACCTAAGCCACAACGTAGAAACATAACAACAAAGATTAAACTTGCCTACAAGTGTTATTTTGACTGTAAGTTAGGAGACCAACAGAGGGACTAGGCACCACATATTTGCTGTGCACAGTGCAATGCAATGTTAATAGCTTGGATGAATGGTAAAAGAAAAGCTATGCCGTTCTCAGTCCCCATGGTTTGGCGTGAGCCGAAAAATCACTTCAATGATTGTTATTTTTGTTTGACAAAGATTGCTGGTTTCACAAAGAAAAACAAATCAAAGATCACGTACCCAAACTGCGAATCAGCAATGAAACCAGTACCACATGATGAAACAAATCCACCACCAGTTCCACCAGCAACGATAACAGACAGCAGTTCATCTGAAGATTCTGCTAGTGATATAGAAACAGGGAAAGATGGCATATATGTTCCAGATGCAAATATTTCCCCACATTTGTTAAGTCAAGCGGAGTTAAATGACTTAGTGCGCGATTTGGAATTACCAAAAGAAAAGGCAGAGTTGCTTGGTTCAAGACTTCAAGAATTTAATCTTCTCCAACCAAACACCAAAGTTTCCCATTTCCGCCATCTCCATTTGCAGTTTTCATCATTTTACTTACAGGAAGAAAAACGTTGTTTCTGCCACGATATCAGTGGTCTGATGCAAGGGATTGGCTGTCGCTATGATCCAAAAGAATGGAGACTGTTCATTGACTCTAGTAAAGCTAGCCTTAAAGCTGTATTACTGCACAACGGCAATGAAAAACCTTCAATACCTGTAGCACATGCCACTGGCCTTAATGAGACTTATGAATCGATGAAACTGCTGCTAAGACTCATCAAATATAAGGACCACACATGGAATATTTGTGGCGACCTTAAAGTTGTATCATTACTTCTTGGGTTACAGTTGGGCTACACAAAGCATATGTGCTTTTTGTGTCTATGGAACAGCAGAGATGACAAGAACCACTACAAAAAACATGATTGGCCATCTAGAACTGAACATGTTGTTGGTAAATACAATGTGAAACACCCAGCACTTATTGACCCTCAGAAAGTACATCTTCCACCACTTCACATTAAACTTGGCCTTATGAAAAATTTCGTGAAGGGTATGGATCATCAAGGTAGTGGTTTCCAATATTTAAAGGAATAATGACAGATGCTAAGCTAGAAGGTGGAGTTTTCACTGGACCACAGATCCGCAGTGTCATCCACGACTCATCGTTTCCATCTAACCTAAATGAGAATGAACTAGGAGCATGGACATCTTTCGTTGAAGTTGTCAAAAATTTTCTTGGAAATCACAAAGCTGAAAACCACCGTAAACTCGTAGAAAACATGCTTAAATCTTATGAAATAATGGGATGCAGAATGTCTTTGAAAATTCATTTTTTACATTCTCATCTTGACTTCTTCCCGGCCAACCTTGGGGCTGTAAGTGACGAGCATGGTGAGCGCTTCCACCAACAGATCTCAGTTATGGAAAACAGATACCAAGGTAATTTCAACCCAAATATGATGGGAGATTATTGTTGGTTCCTGCAGAAGGAGAGCTCGTCATCCTACAAGCGACAAAGGAAGAGGACACACCAAAGTTTCACTTAAGAACAGGAATTTTCCTTTCAGTAGTAACAACAAAATACTAACGCGCTTTGGGTGGATGGTTGGGCGCAGGGGTGGTAACTCCGCCAGCGGAATTCCGCTGTCTGTCTTAAGCCAGAATAAAGTAGGAAAGACATCCCTGTTCACTAATTATTTAAGTATGCTTAACATAAAACGTGGCAAAAAGTAGCTTAGACGGCTTTCGTAATAGAAGCGGGTGAGAAAAAAAATGAAAATAGGGGTTTTCGGTGAACAAAATCTGGACGTGATAGAGAAATTTTGATATCAGATCTGAAATCAGCATCAGCGCTTTAGTAGGAATCAGAAGTTCACGTGTCTGTAACAAAAAAAAAGTTGAAATTTGTTGCCTAGTGTAATCATTGTATTGTATATGTGATAATAATAGTTGTGTAATAATTAATTAATCGATCTTGTCCCAATGACTACTTTTAAATTATTATGCTGAGGAACATACCGTCCCTCCGTTTTGTTTCAACGCTTTTAATTTTTGTTCAAAGTAGTGTGACAAGCAATCTTAAAAAAAAAGAAGATGTAATTGTCAATTTCAGACTTATACCCCCTGCTTAGTCACTCAATTCCCCCGAATGTCGTACTCCAAACTTTGTCTTTTTATTTTATTTTATTTTAACACCCCCAATCCCAGTTGAACTGTGTCAACCAGAGAAATGGTTCAACCATGGTTAATTCCTCTTTGGTACGATGGAACATAACCTCAATTTAGGTTAAGTGTTTTTTATATTACAGTATATGTTTAGTTCATTATAGTTTATAATTGATCTCTATTTTTAATTTGTATTTTTAATTTTCTTTTGTTCAATTAATCGTGAGTAACTGTCCTTAAATTGTTATTGTACCATTTGTAAGGTATCAAACGAAAATTATAGTCAAATTTACATCCTACTACAGTATATGGCTATGAATTTTAGTAGTCGAATTTAATTGTGTGTCGAAATTCAATTTTAAAACCGTCAGATTTACTTTCATTAATTGTAAGTTCTTCTAAGTACGTTTTTTTTTAATTACCTTATACATGTAACTGATTATGTAAAATCTATAATCCTAATTCAATTTTATTACTTTTGACACATTCCGTCCAGTCACTTTTGCATTAAAACTCGTATGCAAACATCATCATTATAATACATCATAATTATTGCTTACTATATATAAATTCTCGCTCATACATTTATTAAGTTATTTTATCTGTTCCTTAAAGTATATATATATATATATATATATATAAATATATAATCCTAATCCACCAATGACCCCTAATGATCTAGTTCTTCAAGGGATGAACAAATTACTCTCATATTCTACATACTATTGTACCGACTCACTCATCTACAGATGCTTCTTACCAATATTTATAGATACATCTACACACTGACGTATAATTTCAACTATTCAACTATAAATCCCCTTTCTCCTTTTGAACGTATCACCAACCACTACAATTTGTACCTAATACACACAAATACACATTTGACCACAGGTCTATACATCATCCACTACGTAATTCGATTTGTACCTACAACAGTCAATAAAAATGCATGTATGCACACTATATATACTATATATACAAACCTTATGCTAAAATCATTGGATATCACAATAAACTATTTCATTGCGCGTAAGTGCTAACTATGTAATTTAATCTTAATCATTTTTGCTTTCTAATATATCTTGCTCATGCATTTATTCAGTTACTTGAAGAATCCTATCGGCTAATCTGTCCCTCGAAATTGTAAGATACACACTTTGTACCTAGTACACAAAAATACACACTAGACCACAGGTCTATACATCATCCATTACGTAATTATATTTTTACCTGCAATAGTCAATAAAATTAGTTTATCAATTGTACTATCATGGAAGCCTTGAAAAATCCATGAACTTTAAAATTTATATTTTTCCCTTTTATCTACTATTCATTATGTATGTAATTTTTCCCACAGAAAAATAAAATTTTTGTAAAATTTTTTAACAATATCATTGTTTGTCTAACTTAATTGTTTGTCTAAAGTAAAGTATTAATCTTTGAATTTTTTTATATTTTGTAAGCAAGTGTCATTTTAAAAATTTGATTACTCTGCATTGTACTCAACCACGCGAAATCGTTCTGTATAAAATTTGTATTGTAAAGAAAAATTCGTCATCTAACTTGAATTAGTTAGGATGTTATTCTCTTAATTCTATTATATTGTATTAATTGTATTATATTATTGTATTAATACCATTTTAGAGGAGGAAACACTGTAAAAATGAACAATGAATAATCGATATTCATTTTTACATAAGAAACCAAAATTCCCTAAGCGAGTTTTGGATAGAAATTTTATTTGTAGCTTCCTATTTTTGTTTGTGTCACAACCCTATGATCTACCATTTCTGTGGTTTAGTCGTATCTATTTTCCATTTTTCATTGTTATAGAATTTATTATAATTAATTATGATTGTCTTCCATCTAACCCTCGACCCTAGATTATGCATACACATTGCATGTAACAGGATTGGAACCCGCAGTTGTACTTCTTAGTCATTGATACCCACTCTTTGTCTCTAATTCGTTCATGTAAATCTTCCTAATAATGATTTGTACTATACGTACAAATTCAATAACTATGACGTCACATTTTCCCGTCATTAATTTCCCTTCATTATATCTCTAGTATGCAATGTATGAAAATTCTTTATCATCATAATAAAAACTGTACACTCTATAGAAGTCATTATTTATATGTTATGTAGTATTAATATAACTATTATTCGACCATATCCCCCGCCCTCATACGTCCATATCTTATCTTGACCAATATCGTATGCCAATTTTATTAAATATTCATTTTGCTCGTGAAATGCAAAACTTTAGGCATTCGTTCGAAAACGCAAAAATACGTTCTCGTTTTATTTTTTTTCATTATTATTTTTTTATTATATCACCTCCCGCATTGAACTCGAGAATGCTTAGTAAGTTATTATCAAATTCCGCTAACTGGCAGAATCGAACGCTTCAACGATAAAAAAAAGTCTCCTTTCGCTCGATTCGAATTTATAACTTTATCATGCGTTATGTTATATCATGTGTGTCATGTCTCATGTACTTATGTTGTACTAATAACCAAATATAATAACCATCTACAGGGTGTCCCGTAAGTCTGGACCCATAAGGATTTATAATATATTTTTTTATTATGTTATTATTATTATTTTATTATTATTATTTTTTTATTATTTTTTATTATGATTTTTATTTGTGGGGCCACTTGAAAGCGAAAGTGTATGAGGTCAAACTTCAGAACATTTTCCACCTTAAAGCACGCATTGTGGAGGCGTGTCAAGAAATTTCTGCGACTGTGATTCAGAAAGTGCTGTCGCAGTAGAGATTGCGTCTTCAACTATGTGTGCGACACAACGGCGGACACTTTGAACAGATTATGTAATAAATTTTTGGTCTATTTTGTAATTTTATTATTTTTCCCTATGGGTCCAGACTTACGGGACACCCTGTAGTATAACCATATAGTATAACCATATAGTATAACCATATATTATAACCATATATAAATATATAAAAACACTAAGAATGGTAAACGACGTAATGTAAAGTGTGATCCAGAGAAATGGGACCCAAAAGAAACCCCTGTAACTCTTAAAGTATAAGTCCTTTTATAAAATTATACGCATCATTCGAAAGAGGATAGTTACAAGTTTGTACAGGATGGTATAGGTTTTGACAATACAAGACAAGATAAGATACAAAACAAAATAAAAGTGTTAGTTAAAACTAACCCTTCAAGATGACTGCATGGACTGTGGAACAGCTGCGTTTCATAACTGAGCAATATTATGAGCATGGAAGAAGTGTAGTTTCAGCTCTTAGAAGGTGATTTTGACATCTGAAAATTTGTCTTGAAAGATCTTTCAGCTGAAACTACACTTCTACCATGCTCATAATATTGCTCAGTTATGAAACGCAGCTGTTCCACAGTCCATGCAGTCATCTTGAAGGGTTAGTTTTAACTAACACTTTTATTTTGTTTTGTATCTATCTTGTCTTGTATTGTCAAAACCTATACAATCCTGTACAAACTTGTAACTATCCTCTTTCGAATAATGCGTATAATTTTATAAAAGGACTTATACTTTAAGAGTTACAGGGGTTTCTTTTGGGTCCCATTTCTCTGGATCACCCTTTACTTTAATGAAACTGTAATTAATAATAATTTGTAATGTACTTCAATGAAACTGTAATTAAATGTAATGATTTAATTTATAATGTAAGAATGTACTTTAATAGAACTGTAATGGACAATCATAAGCGAATGTGAAGTAATCCATAATTGTAATCTTAATTGTAATGAACCAAAATTAATACGTACTCAGTCGTGTACTTAATTTGTACTTATGTGTACTATTACGAAATGATATCGCCTTCATTAATGTAGACTCGGCGAAAAATACAAATGTTTTTGTTATTTTTATTTTTTTTATTATTTTTATTTGGAATTTTTCAAACATCTGATCATGTGTTTAAAAGGGGGAACTTAACCTTCAACTGTCTTCCCCCCAACATTTAGGTTTATATTATACATGTATTTGTAAAATTACGACACTTCATCAAGTCACTTCATTAAGGCACTTCATTATTGCACTTCATTACGGCACTTCATTACGACTCTTTTGTTAGCAGCGTCGCTGCGAGGAGAGGAGGGGGCAGAGGCCCCTTGCCTCCTTAATTTTTAGATTGCGGCCTGAGCCATGGTCGAAAGAGGTCGAACCTCTACCCTTGTAAATTCAGAGCACTAACTGTACATTTTTTTAAGAAGTAAATTAGAGTAAGAGAACCTTTTTTTATTTTTCCCCTCGAGTTGGGCTACCTTCAGAAGAACTTATTCAGTTAAGTCGATAAGTTATAAAAGAAAAATCGATAATTTTAGTCTCAGAGAAAGTATCAGAGTATTATCAGAGTATTATAGCAAGAGAAGAATTAATAATCGTCGACCCATAAAGCGAGAGAAAGAGACAACCCAAGCACCATAGAAGATATTGGCATAACAGTCTGGCGAGTCTGTAGCCAAGAGTTTAACAAGAGGCGACCGAAAAGAATTAGAATGTTATAGAAGAAATATCAGTGCTGCTCCTAACCAGAACCCCCCGTCGATTCCGAACCGACTCAGGGACATAGAAGAGGAGGATCATAACATTGTGGCGACCCTGCACCAGGATAAAATGAAGATTTTAAGAAGAAGATTTTAAGAAGTTTTTAAGAAGAAGATTTTAAGAAGAAGATTTTAAGAAGAAGATTTTAAGAAGATTTTTAGAAGAAGATTTTAGAAGAAGATTTTTAGAAGAGAATTTTAACACGTGGCCACTCTTTGGCCAAGATAGAAATTACCCTGCATCAGGATAAAACCAGTTGACCGGCGTGTCACGACTTCTAGTACGTAACATCCACCCTTGAACGGTGTGTCACGACTCCAAGTTCTCCACGCCTAGTTTTTCATCCAAGAAGTAGTAGCCAGCAAGACGTCTTCAGGACACGTCTCAAGGATTTCCCCATAGAAAATTTTGTTAAGTACAGAGTTTGTCTTTTTAAGTAATTTGTAAACATTTGAAAAGTCCGTATTATTAACAGTTAATATTAGTATGGAGTCAGAATTTACAAGAAACACAGTGAACACTTCAGACACCAGTGATACATTTTTCTTAGTGAAACAGTAATTTTCACAGAGTTAATTGTAACAGAGAGTTAACTGTAACAGAGAGTTAATTGTAACAGAGAGTTAATTTCAAGAGGGTTAATTTCAAGAGAGTTAATTTCAAGAGAGTTAATTTCAAGAGAGTTAATTTCAGAGAGTTAATTTGTTATTTTCACTATTATATTCAGTATAGAATAATTTTATTTTATGTAAAATTCAAACATAATAGTATCGTACCTTCGTGTACATTCGAGTGAAATGTTGTTTACATTTTATATTTTTGTTTGCAAATTTTTTCAAATTATTGAATTGAATTGACTTGCAAATTAAGAAAGAGAGTGTTTATAGAGAGTTTATAGATTTAGAGAGATACTTGAAGTAATTTTGAAGTCATTTTTGAAGTCATTTTTTGAAGTCAGATTTTGAAGTCAGAAGGTTGCGCCAAGAGGGACAACCGCCCCAGAGATTTATAGAAATACTTGATAAGAGGTCAAGTCAGAAGGTTGCGCCAAGAGGGAGAACCGCCCCAGAGATTTATAGAAATACTTGATAAGAGGTCAAGTCAGAAGGTTGCGCCAAGGACAACCGCCCCAGAGATTTATAGAAATACTTGATAAGAGGTCAAGTCAGAAGGTTGCGCCAAGAGGGACAACCGCCCCAGAGATTTATAGAAATACTTGATAGAGTTCAAGTTAGACAGTTTAAGTTTCAAGATACTTGATAGAGTTCAAGTTAGACAGTTTAAGTTTCAGAATACTTGATAGAGTTCGAGTCAGTTTTATTCCAAGTCTGAGAGTTTTATTCCAAGTCAGAGAGTTTTATTCCAAGTCAGAGAGTTTTATTCCAAGTCAGAGAGTTTTAATCCAAGTCAGAGTTTAAGTCCCAAGTCAGAGTTTAAGTCCCAAGTCAGTTTTCAATGCAGTCAATTGAATTCAACTTTTTCTTTGTAATTAAGAGAATTTAATTTAAGAAAATGTAAGTTAAGAATTTAATTCAACCTTTTTTTTTGTTGTAAAAGTGAATTTAATTCAACCAGAATTGACCGGTTTGTGTCTTTAGTTTAACCTTTTTTCTTGTTTGTAAGAAGGAAATTGACCGATTTGTCTTTTCTTTTTCAGGCCATTGTTGCGTATATAAATATATAGGTAAAATGACATTTTATTGTTTGTAACCAAAACAGTTTTTACAATTGTTTGTAATGACTTTGATAATCATTGTAATGTATATGTGATAATAATAGTTGTGTAATAATTAATTAATCGATCTTGTCCCAATGACTACTTTTAAATTATTATGCTGAGGAACATACCGTCCCTCCGTTTTGTTTCAACGCTTTTAATTTTTGTTCAAAGTAGTGTGACAAGCAATCTTAAAAAAAAAGAAGATGTAATTGTCAATTTCAGACTTATACCCCCTGCTTAGTCACTCAATTCCCCCGAATGTCGTACTCCAAACTTTGTCTTTTTATTTTATTTTATTTTAACACCCCCAATCCCAGTTGAACTGTGTCAACCAGAGAAATGGTTCAACCATGGTTAATTCCTCTTTGGTACGATGGAACATAACCTCAATTTAGGTTAAGTGTTTTTTATATTACAGTATATGTTTAGTTCATTATAGTTTATAATTGATCTCTATTTTTAATTTGTATTTTTAATTTTCTTTTGTTCAATTAATCGTGAGTAACTGTCCTTAAATTGTTATTGTACCATTTGTAAGGTATCAAACGAAAATTATAGTCAAATTTACATACTACTACAGTATATGGCTATGAATTTTAGTAGTCGAATTTAATTGTGTGTCGAAATTCAATTTTAAAACCGTCAGATTTACTTTCATTAATTGTAAGTTCTTCTAAGTACGTTTTTTTTTAATTACCTTATACGTGTAACTGATTATGTAAAATCTATAATCCTAATTGAATTTTATTACTTTTGACACATATTCCGTCCAGTCACTTTTGCATTAAAACTCGTATGCAAACATCATCATTATAATACATCATAATTATTGCTTACTATATATAAATTCTCGCTCATACATTTATTAAGTTATTTTATCTGTTCCTTAAAGTATATATATATATATATATATAAATATATAATCCTAATCCACCAATGACCCTAATGATCTAGTTCTTCAAGGGATGAACAAATTACTCTCATATTCTACATACTATTGTACCGACTCACTCATCTACAGATGCTTCTTACCAATATTTATAGATACATCTGCACACTGACGTATAATTTCAACTATTCAACTATAAATCCCCTTTCTCCTTTTGAACGTATCACCAACCACTACAATTTGTACCTAATACACACAAATACACATTTGACCACAGGTCTATACATCATCCACTACGTAATTCGATTTGTACCTACAACATCAATAAAAATGCATGTATGCACACTATATATACTATGTATACAAACCTTATGCTAAAATCATTGGATATCACAATAAACTATTTCATTGCGCGTAAGTGCTAACTATGTAATTTAATCTTAATCATTTTTGCTTTCTAATATATCTTGCTCATGCATTTATTCAGTTACTTGAACAATCCTATCGGCTAATCTGTCCCTCGAAATTGTAAGATACACACTTTGTACCTAGTACACAAAAATACACACTAGACCACAGGTCTATACATCATCCATTACGTAATTATATTTTTACCTGCAATAGTCAATAAAATTAGTTTATCAATTGTACTATCATGGAAGCCTTGAAAAATCCATGAACTTTAAAATTTATATTTTTCCCTTTTATCTACTATTCATTATGTATGTAATTTTTCCCACAGAAAAATAAAATTTTTGTAAAAATTTTTAACAATATCATTGTTTGTCTAACTTAATTGTTTGTCTAAAGTAAAGTATTAATCTTTGAATTTTTTTATATTTTGTAAGCAAGTGTCATTTTAAAAATTTGATTACTCTGCATTGTACTCAACCACGCGAAATCGTTCTGTATAAAATTTGTATTGTAAAGAAAAATTCGTCATCTAACTTGAATTAGTTATGATGTTATTCTCTTAATTCTATTATATTGTATTAATTGTATTATATTATTGTATTAATACCATTTTAGAGGGGGAAACACTGTAAAAATGAACAATGAATAATCGATATTCATTTTTACATAAGAAACCAAAATTGCCTAAGCGAGTTTTGGATAGAAATTTTATTTGT